>JALPQI010009872.1:0-42417 GCA_025490895.1 Thaumatotibia leucotreta | reverse complement strand
TTTTGCTAAAAGAAGACTATATTATTTTTAAAGGCAAATAAAGCTGCATTCAAAGTAAAAAAAAAAAATAATTAACTTCACCCGGAAATCGAACCAAATGCAATTTTAATTTTAGAAGTTTGAACCAAACATTTTTGGTTATTCTTTTAGTTTTAGATACTATGTTTCTTAAGAAACAATTTTGTTTTTTCATCCATTCCTTCGACATCATAAAATTACAAAGAAAACATTTTTTGTATTAAAGTAGGTTCGATGCCTAGAAAAAACTGGATTTTTGGATTTTTTTAAATGCAGTCTTATTTAATTTACAAAATAAAATTAAGTTTTTTCAGCGAAATATCCTATCTACGATATTTAAGGTACTTTCTCATCACGTCCCATAATCTTGGGACACCCTGTATACCACTCGTCAGTAGAATCCAAAAAAAAACTAATATTTCACCTTAATAATAGTGACTATATTATGTTATACTTAATAGTGACTTTCGATAGCATTTTGACATCTTTGACGCGTATCGTGATACACGTACGCAGATATAATTTGTTAAATTAAAACTCCTAAATTCATACTAAAAAATATCAATATTTTGTTCTAAAAATGTATGGGAACTCGGTTAAAGGTTTTAAGTTGTTGATAAAACCAAGATTGTGTTTAAATATTTTCTTCGGTTACCGCGAGGATTACACATGGAATAAAACCATTGATATAAGTAAAAGGGGTAGATGAGTGAAGCTCATAGTTTGTCAACACGGCAAGCCATACCCGCACCCACACCGTCGCAAATACTACACACTACTGTAATATCTATGTGCACAATGCGTAATAGAGATAAAATAATACGAATTATGTGGTTGTGCAAACGAGACCCCCATATTTTGCGCAATACACATGGAGCAACAGAGATATACATAGCAATTAGATCTTAGTGCAAGCAAGACATTCTCTCGACATTCTTTCTAATCTTAATTTTTCTAACAATCCCGCTACTCCTGGTACATCGCTTACCGAGTTTTGGGATTAGATATTGCCAATTTAAAGGGCTGACCTCTGATTGCATACATTTACAACGGTCATTCGGGTCTCACTTATACTGGACCGACTACGACGCCCGTTGCATCATCGGAATTACGCCATTTACGCTAGTTCGGTAGCGTCGGAAAACAAAATCAATAACAATGCGAGTAACGGGTACCTACTCATTTCATGATGAAACAGAATTAAAATGAAAGATGGTTTAATAGTGAATATAGTGTAATTATTTATATGAACGAATATTATTATTATCTCCTTTATTCAAATATTTTCTTAGGCTTAAGTTGCTATAATACGGTTATAAAAGTAAAATACAATACAACATACAAAATATAAACACATTATAAAAACGTAATCTAGGATGCCGCCGGCAACGGGGCGGGCCCAAGCTGCTAAGGTCGCAGAGAGAGAGGAACCGACGGACTATCCGCGCCGTGTCCAGGATTGCCGCCTTCTGCACCTGACCCTTGATTCAGCCATCTAGCGAGAGACACAGCCCCGCGCTGCGATCGATCTACCAGCACGATATTAAGCTTACAATTGTCCTGCTTGGCTACAATAGTCCTGTCCGTGATGATAGGTGTCGATCCCAATAGAGCGTGCTGGCACGACCATTTTCGAGAACTGGTGCAGTTGTGTACTACAGTATGGGCAGTATGGCACTTCGACGTCCACAAGGCCGTATTGAAGAGCAAGCTGCTGGTTTATAATACTGACTACGAGGTATTATTATTATTAATTACTCAAATGTAAGTACCATACATTGAACATACATTGAAATAATTAATAATTTTATTTAATGTATGGTACTTACATTTGAACAGTAACATTTCAAATGTTACTACTCAAAACTATCGCTTAAAAGTCAATATACCAGCTAATTTGAAGAATGACGGTAAAACTTGTGGTCAAATAACTTTGCCCCACTAATGAAAAAGAAGAAAATAGTATTCTTTACGGAAAAATACATTCACACATTGATAAGTATCTAAGCATTACACAAAAACATCATGTTCATGTGCAAATAATCAAACGTAGATCACTATCCATAGACAGTTTCAAAAAATACCTAAAAAAATGTATGTTTAATTTAATAATGCAGCTATTTTAATCTAGCTATTAATTTTATGTATAAAATAAATATTGCAAAATAAACTTAACTTTGTTACATTCGTTTTAAATACTAGGAGCGCAGGAATTAAAAAATACATGTTGATCAGGATTTATTTGCTGACGTTATGGCATGACGATGTACGTGTTACTCTCGTAGGTTTTAGATATTTATCTGTTTCTTTCACTCAAAAACAAGAATCATTTAAAATTTTAATTGCCTAAAAAATATATTATCAAATTATAAACAGTACTTACGCATGAAAAGTGATTCCGTGAGTTTTGTTTTTATGTTTGGAGCTGTTAAAGCAGTAGAAAAGGCATGATTTTCGCTTTTAAGCCAATATCGCTTCCAGAAATTTTGGCTCCTGACAAGCTGTTGACACATGGGCTGCCATCACACGACTAATTCAAAACAGGTCCCGGGACTAATGATGTGCAAATTGCGGAAACTTTCAAAAGTGTAGGAAAATTTCCATCGAAACTTTCGAGAACATTTCAAAAACCGGAAATTTAAAAATTATTTTTAAACAGCTAATAACAAGAACGCGTTTCATGGAAATTTATATTTTCAACTAGCAAATACATAATATAATGTACAATCAAAAATTTTATGTCTTTCAATAAAGGACATGCTCGATAAATTTCTTAAATTTCCGTAATTGTCATAGTAAATTTCTATGGAAATTTATATGTACATTTATTGCAGGAGTATTGCGAGAACTAGAAAGTATGTTATAAAACCAAAAATAAACACTAACAGACTTGAACATCAACAAAAACATTGTGGACACCACTTCCTTACCTACTTCTTAAAATAAACTAACAAAAGCTATGTTGAGGATTTAGGTTTAAGACCCTAGCAAGCTAGTATGTAATCGAATTTTCGCAATTAATATTCTATCAGCAATTTTTCCTAGTTTTGTTTCAGGAAAAAAGGTATTCCTCCCTTACATTTTCTCAGCCGATTCGTTTAAAAATGACTTAGACCAAATCCCACAGTTGTGTTTATAATTTGTCACTGTATCACTGCTTCGGTTAACTCTGCTATAACTACCCCCATCTTGTTTTTAGGGTTCCGTAGTATCCTAGGAACCCTTATAGTTTCGCCATGTCCGTCTGTCCATGGTCCGTCTGCCTGTCCGCAGCATAGGTTCATTGGCTGTTAGTACTAGATTTTTGAAATTAGGTACAGGTTTGCATATTAATCATGCCGACAAAGTGGTACACTAAATTATAAAAAAAATCAGGTACCTCCCGTACACGTAAAATGGGGATGATTTTTTTATTTTACTGTATTCCTATAGTCGTTGAATAGGTCCTTCAAAAATAAAAATGGTCTCAAGAGAAAGTATTTTACTTAAATTAAATATTTTTGGAGATAACCGCTCCGAAACAAAAAAAATCGTGTCCAAAAAATATGGAAAACATCATGAATATTGAGGTTAAAGAAGAACTATTTCGAACATAATGTTTTTGAATAACTACGGAACCCTACAGAGCATGGCCCGAAATACTCTTGGCCGGTTTTTTACGGGTAGATGTAGCGAAACTGTTACCATTTTCCCTTCACAAATTGAAAGTTTCGCACTGTAATTGAATATAGTACGACTATAATATCGACGCTGGAAAGGAGAAATTGGATAAGCGACATTTTTGAAGATATTGAGTTATACACATCGTTAGAATCGGCAAATTTTTCCGCGTCGAATGAGCTAGGTTTCGTATCCATCTGACAACTTTTGTGTCGCTTATCCCATCGGTGATTTAGAGAACTTTCGATCATTTTTTACTACTAAACGACTTGGTTTTTGACAACTTTTAAGAAAATGGAGATTAGATAAAATATAATTCAACATAATCAATCTTGGATTATTTTACCTATTTGTCATGACAGGTTAAATTTTACTTGGATATTTTTGCTGTGTAACAACTAATCATCACTTGTGGGTTAGCTATTTCTACCTGACTGTATGATATGTTCTCATGTCGTTTGGACAATTTTACCTTTATCTTAATTTAAAATTAAAGACGGTTAGACAATATTACTTAACTATGATATCTGAACTATTGGCGTTTATCCATTTTTACCCCTACATTTATTTATGAACCATATGTCGCTTAGGTATCCCTTTTTACCTGAATTTACATTAGAATACTACTGTCACTTATCCTAACTTGCATGAATGAAATGTCAGTAAAAAAGTTAGCAACAATTTGCATACATAAATGTCTGCTATTTTATTCTTTGTCACGTTATGTAGAAACATTTGGCAGAGGGGTTGTCCTGTCAATTTTTACTCTGCGTTAAATAAAATGTTTTTGTAACTTTAATAAATAAAAATAAAAAAAGAAATAGGTACTAACTAAAACTATTTTTAAGTGTTATCATAACGTAATACGATGGATAAGCATACCAACAGGTACGGTTGTTAAAAGTAGATAGTTTTCAAGTGCCTCGTTTGTAGGTAGGTACTAACTATTGTTGGCTCAATAACGAGTTATCCTTGTTGGTTTTGCATGTTTTAACCCTTAAATGCATGACCTTGAAAAATATTTATTCTAATTTGAATTCTGACATGTTGTCAATAGAGTCGAAAATACATCATGCATGATGCAACCCTTAAATGGATAGTGATGTATCACTATGCATTTAAGAGTTAAAATAAAGAGAAATGATCTCAAATTGAAAAACAAAATATATTTGTTTTTAATACTTAACAATAACTATTACTTACTCACATACTACTTACCTACTTTTTGGAATAAAGTTATAAAAATACCTAAAACAGTGTCTTTCTTTTTTCACGTGTAAGTAAATTCGTTTACTAGTCACGGAATGTTACTCTTATAATTGAAATGACTGACTATGAAGTCTAAAATAGTTTCTCATTTTAAGTATGTGGATATTTCTTACTGATATATTTATGCTATTTTTTTCAATTTATATATTTTTACCCGAATATAAAATAAGCCACATCGGCAGTTAGATAATTTTAACATTATGAATTTGTTATGTAAGTTTCGGGTGGACTTTTTTACCTTCCTTATTTCTTTTACAACGTGTTGGTTAGATAATTTTACCTGAATCAATTTTTTCGACCATTTTGCTTAAGCGACAGTAAATCCTTAAATAACACTTGAATACGTTAAATAATTAAAAAATCACATAGAAAACATATTTATGTCCATAAATAATGCTTCAATTATTTGATTTGGCCTCCTAATTCATTTTAATGATTTTTTTTCGAAAATCTCGGCGGTTTTTTGCCTCTCCCGTAAAGTACGCACTGTGTCGCTTATCCAATTTCTCCTTTCCAGCGTCGATATGCAGTTTATTAATCTATTTTTACTACAAAATAATGTAGAGATCTATGGAAATGAAATTTTCCGCGAAATATTCCGGAATAATTTCCGCGGAAATTATTGAAATTTATGAATTTTATCAAGTCTTGGCCAAACCTATAAAAACCGGTTATTATCAAAACCGGTGTAGTATAGTATGATTGTACTCGTTACTTACTCTGATATTTCTTTGCGTGGATAGGATTTCATTTTCATAAATTTCCATTGTTTCAAGGTCTGGAGAATGTTTCGGAAAAATTCACGAAAATTTCACTTGAGAACATTTCGCAACATAGGAAAGTTTCCATAGGCACATCATTACCCGGGACCTATATTCGATGGCACACTTTCGTGCGCCTGGTACCATATCTACCCCTTTTACTTAAATCAATGAATAAAACTATGAAAACAGATAAACTCGCGTATATTAACTAATTTTAACTTCATTCCGACGTTTCGAACACTTTACAGGGTTCGTGGTACCATCCGTTTTTTCGAGTTTATCCGTTTTCATAGTTTTATTTCAAGATTGTGTTCTAAAAATGTGTGATTATGAAATAATGCAAGTTTTAAGATTTGTTCACTTTTGTTTTTTTTTCTACTGACGAATAAATTGACAGAAGTTATATAAAAAACATATTGAAATCATGGCATGCCGTTGAATGTACCTTGTATGTATTAAATACAAATTCTGAAATAAGGAACCTCTTATTTTTATTTACTCGTGTCACTTCATATTTCTACGTCACGTGCCCCATTCAAGACTTAGGTATCGGACAGAGAAATTAAAATTAAGGTTCAAACATTTTAAAAATAGGGAGGTAGCCACACATGTCAACAACATCATACAGGGTGGAAAGGGACGACGTTCCTTCCCGCTACCGACCGAATCTACCAACCATTACGAGTAACTTTCAGTATGGGACCAACATCGAAAGCGTACATGGAAAATTGACTTTTCCATATTATTGAACTGTAACTAATGGCCAATTTTGCACATCTCCGCTCCTCTCCGCCTCAGTGGAGCCGCAACTTTATGTGGGCAGGTTGGGGAGTATTACTCTGAAGCCTAATATCGGGGATTTTAACCCGTTGACCGCCACAGTCGCCATAGTATAGGGTTGCAATCTTTAAAATTTGGAAAACAGGACAAGACGCGTGAAAACCCCGGATTTTAGAGTTTTTTCCAAATTTTATTTATTTATTTATTTTTTAAACTCGATCTACAAATGAAACCTTCCCCGGACGCTTCCCGGATGCCCTTTAAACTAGGACAAATCCGGGGAATCCCGGACGGATGGCAACCCTCATAGACGGGCATTTTCGCGAGAAGAGATCCAAAAAAAATTTTTTTTAAGGTAGGTAAATTTTCCTACTCAGAATAACGAGTTCTTTCAATCTAGGAGAAAAAAAGTACAAGAAAAAAATGGTCCCACATTTTTCATACATTTTACATGCTCTCCACTTTGTAACCGCTGTACAAAGTATTTGAAAAACAGTTACGTAATAGAAACAAAAATTTGGGACACTTTTTTTCTTCTAGTAGGATCGAAAGAGCTCGTGATTCTGAACAGGAAAAACATAAAATTTACCTGTTTCAGAAAAATAAGTTTTTGTATCTCTTCTCGCGAAAATGCCCAGACGACAACAGAAAATCGTGCCTACGACGCCATTGACGGCACTGGCCGACAGCTACGCCAATGCAGTAGGAACTTACGCGGGACGCCGTAAAGTTCAATTTCGCTTAAATAACGGCGAACGCATGGCGCCTGGAGTTCAGTATAATTACGATTCGATAATTTTAACCTCCTGCCGATGCCGCAAGTACAGTAAAAATTGCCAGTGAAATTTGAATTAATAGTGCAGGAAATACCTAGAACAGGATTTCATTTGTTTGAGGAGACCTTTTAATAGTCCTCTGGGCGGCAGGAGGTTAAGATAATAATATGAAATTAGTAGATGTACCACTGAACAAACCATTTTTTCATTCAAATAATGCCTTATACCTATGTTTTTACCCTTAAATGCAGTGATGTAAATTAGGGATGTAACGGAGTTCTGCTTCCGCTTCTGTTTCTGCGGAACTTCCGTTTTGTTTTACACATTCGCTTCTGTTCTGGTTCTGTTATTTTTAAAACAAAAGTTATAGCTGATGTCGAAGCCTAGCGCGACGGTGGGAGATGAACGGCGTACATCCAAAACCAACAGGCTCGCGTTTCTTTCTAGCCAATTAGTGCGTGCGTTAGAGGCAAACAGTGAAATTGTAAATTGTAACTTTATAAAACGCGACCCAGGTTTACCTGTCACCTGTGTACCTATTATACCTGTCATTCGTTCATTTCTCCCCTTGCCATCTCTCTACCTACCCTTAACATCTCATCTACTTAGCATTAGCATCTCTCACTCGAGCTCCGCTCCGAGGTTCTGTTTTCGGTTCCGCTTCCATTAAACTAAATTCAAAACTTCTGCTTCTGCTTCCGCTTCCGTTAAAACACATCCGTTACATCCCTAGTATATATCCATCATGTATTCTGGACTCTATTGACAGGAAGTCAGAATTCACATTTGAATAATTTTTTGTCAAGGTCATGCATTGAAGAATTAACCCTTAAATGCATGACCTTGACAAAGATTTATTCAAATTTGAATTCTGACGGGTTGTCAATAGAGTCGAGAATAGATGATGCATATATACATCACTATGCATTTAAGGGTTAAATGCTCTTTAAGTTTTAGCGAGCCGTATGGTGACGGCAGTTAGAATACATTTGTCACCACCCCAACTCCTCTTGCGGGTGTCGTAAGAGTCGACTAAGGGATTGAAGCGTCACTGACTACTATTTGATAAAAGATTGATGGGCAGCAGCGTCATCATAGTGGACACATTGCTGCGATCGCCGGACCGCTTGCCCAGCGTGGCGATTATGGGCATTTACCTCCTAATGCGTTTATCCGCATAGTTAATAGGAGGCCTACGCCCAGCAGTGGACTATCATGGGCTGATGATGAAGTTCTAGCGTTAAGCGTTATCAGGCGTTGTGTGATCCGGCTATAGAGTATTTAATGTGGCGTCGAAAATCTTAAGACAGATTTTACACTAACCTCACCCATGGCACAAATTTTCGCTGTCGTATATAGTAGCCGTCAATGGCTACCTACCCTACTAAACCTAAGTCGATTATGACTTATATATCTGACGTTGGACTGCATCGTCACGTTCGCACTGATCAGCGGGCCTACCGCGAAAAACGAAATTCGTAAATTTCGAGTTTGTCTCTCTCACTCTAATGATGCCTTCGTTTGAGTGGCAGAGAAAAATCCTCGAAATTTACGAATTTCGATTTTCGCGGTAGTATGCCAGAGCCCGGATTTTTCACGGCAAAACAAAACACTACCGTAATCTAGCCAGTGAGAGAAACATTTTATCGATATCGATAATTCTTAGGGCAGTCTTACCTTGGTATTAAGAATTCATGTCAACAGGATAGTCAAAATAATACTCAGTTTACAATAAACAAATTTTCTATTCATTTATTTCACGGATAAAAAAAAACTAAAAACTACCAACAGTAAAAAAAAAGAATAAACTTCCGTGCCCCGCCCGTGATCGTAAAGTAAAAAAATATCGCCTAATCAATACATCGAAAAAGCATAGTTCAAAAATATCTCAACAACTTAGTATCGACGCCCAGCGCGCTCTGCCATCTAGCGGATTAAATTGAAAACATACTTCACATTGACACATCAAAATCTGCCGTTTTATTACTAAATTTAAAATTGTGTTCAGATATTTTTAACGCCTCTATACATGGCTAGTCAAAAACAATTGACAGATGGATGTTAGTAATAAAATAAAAAAAACTTTCTTACTTTACAATCATTCCTTACTGTCAACCAATTCCCAGGCCAAATACCTTGTCGCTTTAACTATCAGATAATTACAACGTCAGTTACAAAGATAAACAAATTGATTCCTTACGACAGGGTACTATAGCGTGAGAATCAAATTGACTAACGGCGGGCGAGCGAACGATCTAACAAAGTTCGTAAAACTTACATTTCGTGAATTGGCAGTTGATTTTTTAATATAATATATACAATTTCTAAATTATAAACTTGCGAAATACCTGAATCCTTTTTCCTGTAAAATGAGACCATAAATAATAGTCATACAACGTCATTTCAGCTTTGTGCTTGTGTCTTTTTTTGCAAAAATAAATCCTAAACTTATAATGCAACGGCTCTCATAGGCACAAAATACAAAGCACGTTTTTAACCTTTAGGTCGCCAATGACCGATATATCGGTACCGCAGGTTCAACGCCAAAGACCGATATATAAGTCACAGTCCACAGGAATATATCGGAATATATCGTGGCGTCGAAAAGGTTAACGATTTTTTTAGCTTAACAGTATATTTATTTTTTAATTACGTAATAGTTTTGTTTTTACTCTAGATATATTTTTTTCAAAGGATTGAGGTATTTCTTACATATAATCGCAAAAAATGTTTCTACGTAGACTAACTTTAGTCTAAAATTTTTGAGTCGTTTTTACATGAGAAAAAAAGTTTTTTACATTAATTTTAAGCTAGTCACATTAAGTTAAGCAAATGTCGAAATGTGATTTGCTAATCTGAGGACAGACTTTTTTGAAAAAGCGAATTTGAAAAAAAATATCGTCGCTTTTAAGCGGGCTCATGAAAAACTGGAAAAAGTCAATCCTCATTTATTTTTAATCCAAGAATTTTTATGGACTGAAAAACATATATCCTCCATAATGTAAAATTCAATGGATATTTTTGTTGATTTTTTTGTTATATTTAAACCCCGTGCTATAATAAATAGATCTATGATAGAGCGATGTTAATCAATTAATAAACTAATGTTACCTGCTTTACTTCTTAATATTTACATAAATAAACGAATAAATGATTTAAAAGGCGTTTTGTTTTAATATATATTGCCATTTGTATTCATATCAATTTTCATACCTCACTTACAAAAAAAAGTTACATTTTGTCATTTAGCTATCAGATATATCAAAACGGCCAAGGTCATAAATATCTGAGCATACCTACCTTGTCAAAGCGTCAAACCCTGTCAAACCCTCAGCCACTGTCGATCACGTGACATGTGTCTTATTATCAACACCACAAAGTTGAAAATACGTCTGTGGTACGTCACCTCAGTCGCAGAGGGTTAAAGTGCATGTCCAGATATTTTGGAGCACCGTGGCCGGTCCCATATATCTGATAGCGACTGTACGTAATTTAAAAGTTCAATTGATCTTGATTTTCTTATGAAAATTGATACGAATTGTTAATAAAAAGTTAAATTACATAAAATATGTTACGATTTGTGTAACGTCCAGTCCCATCAGAATCACAAGCGTTCGAAGCGTTCAAAAATATCTAAACACGCCATTATTGCCATAACTACAAAGGTGTGTTCAGATAATTATGAACGCTTTTGGACGCTAAGATATATTTGATGGCGAATGTACTCAACAGTGCGTTTCGATCATCGTATCGATCATCCGTCCCGCTCTAACGCTTTAGAAAGAGAAAGACGACCGAACAAGCTAATGTGATACCTTTAACCTACTTTATGTGTCAACCAACAATATACAGGGTGTAGCAAAATTGTGTGGTTTCATTTCATAGTACATTATTCTGATCTGGAGATTTATCCTTTTAAACGCCTCGCATCAAAATGTGACATACACGCTAACATATTTATACCAATCGTCAGAAAAAACTCAAAAAAATGTAAACAAAGATGGCTGACTTTCCATAGCATTTCTTTGACACATCACCACATGTTCACAGATATATTTTTACGTTAATACTAATAAATGGGTCAAAACTGTTTTAGGGTCTTATTTTGTGTCCCTAAAAAACATGACACAGTTGTGATTTTTGCATGAGATGTTTTGTTTCTAATTTTTGATGTAATCTAGCGTGAAAAAGAAATACAAGTGCACCGGATTTTTTTAAATATACTGAGTTGAAACAGAAGCTAAAAGCGTGACAGAGTGGTATGAAACAAGACAACGAAAAGAATTTTGACCAAATGTCAATAATTTTAACTAAAAATGTATGTGCACTCAAGGTTTAAGATTTTAAGTCCGTAATAAAACCAAGATTGTGTTCTAAAAGAGCGTGATAATGGAATAATGCAAGGTTTTAGGTTATATTACTTTTTTTTAGATAGTACTGACGAGTGGTATACTAATGAACGATTAAAATAACCCTTACCGCTTATCAGCAAGACAGTTAATTTGTCAGACTACTTGATGACCACTTTAGTGGTTCTTGGCGTTCAAAGGGTTAAGAGAAAAATAAATGACGACAATACATTTTTTGTATGTCCTGAATAACATTTTTTTTTGTTAGATCATGTAGTTTAATTGTAAAAACCTAAGTATAAATAAATTCTTGAAAGCCTAGAATTGCATTAGTAGACGTTTTGCTAACTTTTTTAAGATGGTCTTTATATCTTTGCTATTAGGTTTACCGTTACTCAAATGATAGCAGTATAGTCCATTTCAAATATGAAGGCTCGATGCCACTCGCATCTTTTGTTTAAATCGACACGAGTTACGAATTTCTTTTTTGCACGTGTATCGTACGACGGTTTTTAGTACAGATGGCCCTCTGATGTTTTGGACCTGACGTAAAATGAGCCACTTCTCGCACTAGCGTGTCAAAAAAGCACCATCTGTACTAAAAATCTTACGCCTTCTAAATATGAAAAGTCGATGCTATAGTTAAGTTTTTTCATGTACTTCATAAATGTTATTAATCTGAGATTAAATTATTCCATTTTGGTCCAGACATGTCCTTTTTTACAAAAAACTTACCATTTCGCCATAGCGTCACAAAATCATAGTCTAAAGACAAATTTCCTCAATTCTTCGCACCCATGCTAAGCGTACTGTTTTTATTGCAAATTCGCAATTTTGATTTAGACTTGTAAGAATAAAGCTGGCATTATGTATACAAAACAATGTGAATTGGTTTTGTATTTGGGTGAATCAACTTTTTTCTCTCTGTTATTACCATGGTTACGGTCGCCTGAGTCACGCTGGTTTTATGCACAATTATGCTACTTCATTTAAACAAACATGCATATAGTCCATGTTTGTAGATGGCCCATCAAAAGACGGGTTTATTAACACCAGAAATCTACGAATAAATAAAACATGGAAGCCGTACGCCATATTAAATTGCCTTTCGAAAACGGTCCTGAATTTTAGTTGACAAATGTCACCGCTTCTTCAATGCATCACGGTAATGAGTGTCAATATCAACCTATAAAAACATTAGCCGCCATTTAAAAATAGTTGTGATTGGTCCATCAAAGTTTTGATTGGCTATATTCTATAAACATTTGTCAAAGATGTTGCGCCGAAATATGCGCGGTGTTAAGAAAAGCGCTATGTCCTGCCCATCTTGGCACAATTGAACAATTGCTTTTGGGGGCATTTTTGAGCTGGCGTTAGACGTCCCTGTTATATATGGTCGCAGCCAGAAATGCATGTTTGCATAGTTTAAGTATCATATTTATGCATAAAACCAGTATGCTTAGCACATGATTGGCGCGACAGTATCTCGCCGCGAGATAGTCTATCCGTCCCTCTTTTATTAATATAGCTAGTGAAGGACGGGAGAACAATCTCGCGGCGACATACTGTCGCAATAATCATGTGCTAAGTCTGAGTGTCTCAGGCGACCGTAACCATGGTAATAACATACAGAAAAAGTTGATTCACCCATTTTTATTAAGGCCTCTAGCCTCGTGTTGCCCAATGTGATTAATAAAGGACATATTCGAATATGTAGAACAAAAGAAAAGCGACTATATTTTCAAGCACAATTAGGTTTAAATTTCAATAGCACAAATTTAGTATGACGGGCAGGACGAGGCTAGTATAAATTCAGCATTTCAGTTCAATTTTCTGGTAGCAGAGTGACGGTATTTTCGTCTTTATCATTTTTCTCTAATGTGCTAAGTATGACGCACGATTTTCTAATGTACCTCCGTAAGATCTCTGTCTTAATTCTATGTGTAGCGAGTTTATTAGCGGTTGTGACGGTATATCTCTGATCTTTTGTTTATAAGCGCTAAATGTGACGCACTCAATCACCGCTCGGTAAATTTTATCAATAACTCCGAGGTAATTTTCTAGTAGCAGTAAAACGGGATATCTCCCATTTTTTTCTATAGGCGCTAACTTTGACGCACTTAGCAATCGCCGCTGTTAGGTTTTTTTATCAATAACTCCGAAGTAATTTTTAGTAGAGGTTTGAAGGAAAATCTCCTGTTTTCTTTATATGTGCTAACTATGACGCACTTTGCAATCGACGCTCTGTTAGTTTTATTATCAATAACTGCGAAGCATTTTTTATGAATGGAAATCTCCCATGATTTCACTTTAAACGCTAACTGTGACGCACTTTGCAATCGCCGCTATAAGTTTCAATAACTGCGTAGTCTTTTCTAGTAGCGGTGTGAAGGAATATCTCTCATGTTTTTAATTTAAGCGCTAACTATGACGCACTTTGCTATCGCCACTAAGTGTTATCAATAACTCCGTAGTATTTTCTAGTAGCGGTATGAAAAGATATCTCCTATGTTTTCTCTTTACGCGCTAAGTATGACGCGTTTTACAACTTATCAACTCCTTAGTAATTTTCTAGTAGCGGTATGATGTCCATGTTTTCTCTATACGCGCTGACACAACGCCGCTATAAGTTTGAATGGCTGTAACTATGTTTCAGCTGTGACGGTCACCTTCCTCGCGTGCTAACTATGACGCACTGCGTCACCCGTCAGCATAGATGTTTAATCAACTGCTCCGTGACGTCAGCTTTAGATAAATCTGCGAATTCCGCGCTTTTACCTCTTTGTAGGATCTCTATGGTGGATCTAGATTCTAGTTGTTTTAAATGGATTAGTAGTTTGTTCTCAGGTAGAGGTGTGACGGGTTTAGAGACAGTGAGAGTGGTGGTTTTGAGGGCTCTAGCTAGAGTTTTGAGGAATTTGAACCATTGCCGCTCGTTGGAGGTGGCTTCAGGCGTGTTGACGAGGAGAGATGCCTTCTCTATTAGCGCGCATACACAGCTTAGGGTTAACTGGAAAGAATGAAATACCGTTTTAGAAATTCCGTTAAATGATTTCACAAACTATCAAAATGTAATGCGGTTTAGGCATCAGCTGCGAAAGCTAGGACACTTGGCCTTAGGGCTTGTCCATGTCCATTATTCACGTCATACGACTTTGGCCTGTTTTAGACCCCCCCACGCCCCATGATGATATTTTCTGGACCTCACTCCTAGCCAATATGACGTGTAATTTTTTGCCTTTAGTAGTCCTTTTAATAACACTTGTATTTACGTACGTTTTTGCCAACTACGAGGTAAATGTTCGCGAAGTTTTAAAACTTAGTATTAATTTTTTTTTATGAAAAAGTAAAAACTTATTTTTACTGGCTATAATGTTGTTCAGCAGATTCGAGAGTAACAAAAAATTACACGTGATTTGTCCGATAACCCTGATGTGGTGATAATTGGTGATTTATTCATGATCCCCCAAATATTATGACGTGATTAATGGACAAGCCCTTAGGCCAGTTGCATAAAACTAAATTAGGGCTTGATTTATGCTAGTGGTATAGGAACATGGTTATTTTGATCATGTATGTGTATTATTCGCATATTGGGTAAGATTTTGTTGATGATCACAGACATTGTGTCAGGGCCGAACGTGTTTAGGGTATATTCGAGATATACAATATTGTGTATCACGAACACAACCTTAGCAAAAATTACATGATTTTGACTTAATTACTGTATTGAACTAGGCGTACGATATCGATACTTTGCCGAGCCGATGGCCGAGCGGGAAGGTTTTCGAGTGGCGGCCACGTAAAGGCGTAGCGTGTAGGCCCCCCACAAAGTGTACTAATGCCCTGGTGAAGGTCGCAGGAGTCCGCTGGATGCGGGTGGCGCAGGACCGGTCATTGTGGCAATCTTTGGGGGAGGCCTATCAGCAGTGGACGTCTTTCGGCTGATATGATGATGATGATGGTATTATCAAACTAGTAGTCATATTCATAGACATATTCATAGTTTAAGGACAGAGACATACAGACGATAGATTAATCAAACACTCACTACATAAACAACTCTTTTCTAGGTAAATGTTACGTCATTTGTTGTGTCAACCGTATTTTCGAATCCCTTTCTGATTCCGGTTTGATAATACGATATCGTATGGCGTCTATACTTCAAATTTATACGTCTTATATTTTCTTAGTTTTGTTTTTATGTACTTTGTCAAACAACGCATTGGCGTAAGCTGTAATGTTGTATGATATCTATTAAACAAATAAACAAATTGTAATTCAGAATGAAGGTTATACTTACAGCGGAGGTGAGTGCGTATGGAGTCCTCGCCGGGTCTAGGGCTTCGGCGAGCAATCCGCACGATTCTAAGATCGGGTTCCAACCTGTTGCACTTTGTATGTATCTGTAACAAATATTATCATTTCTTTAGTGGTTTAAATAATTATCCTCGTAAGGCCCAATGTTCATAGTTCATAACAATGTAGGTACAATCCACTTCAATGAAATTTAAACTTTTCACAAACATAATAAAGTCGCATTTCCTTTGTTTGATTGATTTTACAAACAACCGATATTCGCCACTTATCAGGCGAATCCCGAACTTTTGATATATATCGGTAGACTTGGTCGACAACTACACATACATCCAAAAAATGGGTATCTACCCACGGAAATCTGGTAATAATGTTGCCACCGAAGTCACAGTGGTTGAAAAGCTCGGATAAATGCCCTAATGCCGCGGCCACGACATCGGTCTAAGGCGACCGGCTTAGCGGTAAACATATGGTGTTCCCTCTCGTACCTATATATATATATATTGTGTGTAATCATTTGTGATTTGTGTATACATTTTTTTTTGGTATCGTCAGTGTTTAGCTCAAATGGCCAAAACGGAAACCAGCGCTGGTTCTGCTGGCATAATGCTGAGTTTTGGCCATTTCGAGATAAAATTTCATGTTTACTGTTTTGTTTTGTTTTGTTTGTACTGTGTCTCGAATAAACGTTTTTCTTTCTTCTTTCTTTCTATATCGGCATCCCGCTCCAACTCATGGATTCGCTCGCCGCTGGTCGCCTTAGACCAATGCCGTGGGCAGGACATCAAAGCTTACCTTCTATAGTGTGGAGCGAGGAGAGCCAGACTGCCGGAGTCTCTCCTAGCGGCTTGCGGTAGAGCTCGAAGCGCGCGAGCCCATAGCCCGCGGAGTAGAGCGTGCGCTCCGCAGCGGGACAAAAACCGCGCTACCAACGTCTGAAACAGTATACTCACGTTTAAAACTGATATTGGCGACCACAAAATTAGATTTGGATAGAAGAAACAAGTTCATTCATTTGTATGGCGGCCGAGCGTGTCAGATTTTGTACTGAAGTTGTTACTTGCCTATGATTTTAAATATGTCTCAGGCCCTTGAGTATTCATATTTTTTTGTGTTGTTGCAATTAATATTACTTAAGGAGGAATTAATAATGTTTTTCTTCACTTCAACTTACAAAATTTGACGCCCGAAAGCTGCGATTAAAGACGGACAACTCCGTGGATTTCACTGAGTTCATTTGACACGCTTAGTAGATACGTTTGCTTGATCTATGGTATTACATGAAATCTGTGTTGGCGACCTATAAAAATTGGCCTCGAACCTAGAACCTCCAGCTTCGTAGGCAGTCACTACCAACTAGGCTACGGCTGACAGCACACACAATACACACGAGACCTAGATAAATTATGATGCATTTGGTACCTACTAGGGCTGCCAACCAAAGACCTTAGATATGCGGTACATTCACGAATAAAATGCGGGACGCCTGAGAAAGTGCATTAAATAATAAAAACCGGCCAAGTGTGTGTCAGACTCGGATTACGTAGCAGTAAATATAAAGAAAAATACAAACTTCTTACAGGTTGTCTTGTAAACTAATACGTAAGTAACTATTTGCCGTCATATTTGTCACCTATTAAACCATATAGTTTCGGGACTTTCGGGGAATGGGGGTGGGCATTTACGCCTCTTTTTTTTAATAGCTTCAGTATTTCCAGTTTAGTATTTCCCTGAGAAGCGGGACAATCGGCGTCCCATGCCAACCCTTAACGGGACATCCCGCGTATAGCGGAACGGCTGGCAGCCCTACCCTACAAAACAAAATCAACTAACCAGCTTACCACAAGATTAAAGCGACACTATCTCGCGGTGACATAGGCTATCCGTTACTCTTTTTTAATATAGGAAAAGACGAAAATCCCGCAAAAGCCTATCTCGCAATTTCGGCGTTATTTCAAGTTGCCAAACTTATTTTAATTTGGACATTTTGTATGATTTCTACTCCGAATTCCAGCCTTTTTCAATGCCGAGTAAAAGAAAAAGTGTCCCAAGATTTTTTCTATTTTGTAAGTATGCCGGTAACGGAATGGAAGTTTCGAAAAATTTATGGAAATTTTAAGACAATTTTTTTCTTCCGTTAGTTACGTATCAGTTTGTGATTCTGAGTAGAATCCACTTGGAAAATACATATGTAAAAAAATTGGGGGAAAACTTTAAATAAAATGGCCCATACACGAGCAGCGGGAACCGACTTTCGTGAGACATAATCAGACATCGGATTCCGTGGTGCGAATTCTCTTGACAGCTAGGGACTTCCTATATCGATAAACTCATTTATCGATACTAGTTCTACATACTAGTGACCGCCCCCAACATTGTATGTATTTTTTGTAACTATGTATTGGTCTGACTGAAGACAAGTATGAAAGTCACACTTAGCATATTTAATCATTTTATATTTTTGAGTGAAAATAAAAAATGCGTATTTAAAAAATAGAAGACTTGGTTGGAAAGCAACCTGAAGTAATTTAGCACGGGTTTAAGTTACAACAATAAAAGATGGGACAGTTATGAAGAAATTAATTGTGACGAGTAATTTTTTAAAAACGTTTGCAATAAGAATGAGAACATTTAGTTGTTATTTTATTGCTTGTACTCTTTTAATAAAAAAATGCTTTATAAGCAAACCTTTGTGTGATCACTAGTATTTAAAACTAATATCGATAAATTAATTTAAATTAATTTATCGATATACGAAGTCCCTAGCTGTCAAGAAGATTTGCCCCAAGGAATCCGATGTCTGGACATAATACCCATAAAATATAATTAAACGGTTAACGCTTTAACACGTGCTCGGTGCTTAATAAGAGGCCTAAGCTCTCCGAAAAATGTCACGCGTAATTACTAAATACACGAGAATTTTAACCGTTTATAGTACATTATATCAGAGGCCGGAAAATGAGAGAGGTAACGAGGCCGGGAATCCGTTTTCACGTAGAGGCATGTATAGTTATTTTCTCAAACATACAAAGAAATACAAAAAATATATGACAATGTTGTCGAAATTAAAAAAAAGTTACTTTGCAGGCCTAGGCCTGAAAAGTGTTATGAAATTTCATTTCCATCCCAGTGTGTTAAGGCCCATTTAGACGATACAAGATTCTTGAACAAAAATCCGCAATAATTGTATGCAAGTTTTGCCAATCAATAATTGAATTCAAGAATTGAATCAAAGTGTTTACACATAAGCAATAACCAAAATCTTGAATGAAATTATTGTATACAATTCTTGATAGTCAATTTTTTTGACCGTGTCTTGTTTACATCACGGACACTTATTGCACGGCACTATTTGTTTGCAAGTATTGACACGTCTAAACTTTGAGTTGAATCAATTATGACCTATTGAAGCAAGAATTGAACCGATTTGCATTGGCAGATTTTCATGCAATATTGAACGTTCGCTGAGGGTAGCACGGTGATCAAAAATAATTTTAAATTTGGTAGTTCGGAGATAATTAAATTAATAGAAATTTATAGAGGCCACGAATGTCTCTGGGACACAGAAAATAAAAACTATAAAAGCCGTGAGGCTCGTGTCGCTGCCCTTGCAGATTTTTCTAAGGGACAACCCAAAGATCCGTTGATTAGTTGATCTTTGCCAAACCATGTAGCATTTTTTCAAGTATTTTAATGTAAGTTCTAGTTTAACGTGAGCCGGAATTGCATTACGCATGACTGTGTTTTGTCTTTGAATTGTGGGAGTGATTTAATCGAGCAAGTATGAAAACTGAGCTTTGTTCACACGAAACATGTTTTTGAACTCTACATCATCCTCAGCTCTGAGTTCCATGCACAGAGTATTTGAAGCCCCCAGCATGCTTCTTCTGCGTATATCCATTTTCTTGTCAAGCACGATCTTTTTTTGCGACGTTCTTCGATTAGTTTTTCCCGTAGCACAGTTGCTATTACAGCAGCGACAAGGAGCACACCTTCACGCACGGAATCCATTGTGAAAACAAAAGATTGATTCACATTTCTTGTATTCAATATTGGGTAAGTTAATCTTGGGTAGTTATACCCAGGCTTTGTTTACATGCATACCAGTATTGAATTCAAGTTGCTGCTTGAATACAATAATTGCACGTTATGTTTATATAGTGCAATTTTTTTCTTGCCTCAACTTTCTTGTATTGAATGTTCAAGAAACTTGTATCGTCTAAATGGGCCTTTACTGTGCCCTAAAAGCGATACTTCCGAGTCTATTATTGATACTTAAGGAACGTAAAGACAATATTTCATTGCATATTTGAGAAAATGTATTTTCTTTCATTCTATCGGCTCTTAATTCTGAGTAGAATCTAAATTAAAGATACACTAAAGTAGAGGCGACAACTTCAAATAGTAGCCAATGGGGACTGACTTGATAGTGACAGTGACTGTAGTGACAACTTTTTTTTTTATGTTGGCACAACAAAGTGGCTCCACTCCACCTGATCGTAAGTGAAAAGTAGAGCCCAAATCGCGGCGGCAACGAACAGGAGACAATCAGTAACCTGTTAGTTGCCACCGCCTTGCTGGCCCGCTAGATGTTTCTTCACGCTTCGTTTAAACCCATAAGTACCTATAAGTCCCAACTTATAGGTATGCGGAAACACATGTGCCGGTAAAGAATTCCACTTATTAATAGTCCGGCATATGAAGGAATTACTTATAACTTACCCGTCCTTTCCTCACAGTCAGCATCTGCGCTAATCTATCTGCGTGCAGTAACCCCGCGAACATTTTGTCCACCAGCTCGTCCTTATTCTCGTCTAGAAGGTTCTTCACCGGCGGAGGTTTCTGGTTCACGGCTAGATTCACCACCTGTCAAATGTTTGTTATTTTCAGAGATCGGGTTTTTGTGCGACCTCTAATGACATTAAATAATAAATGGACGCACAGAGCCAAACAAAAAAACCAAGAAAAGTGGCACTAAAAGTCATTTCTATCATGTTTCATTTGAAGCAAATAACGCTCACTTACAATAAACTATAATAAAAAAAACTCAAAGAATAAAAAACTTTGTGAAGTGAGCAATAAGTGTCAAATTTGCGAACAACACCGCAAAATAGTAGAAACTTTTTATGTTTAAGGAATAATGATGCTATACCGTAAGGTGACCAAATGTCAACTGTCAGAACTGAATAGCGGAGCAAAAGGACCGCAATATTTACTTCTGCAGCCCATTTTTTGGGGCCATTATTTTGAGCTGTTTGGGGATCCACTTATATATTCTAAATCAATTTCGACCTCTCATAATAAATGTCATCAAAATGACGTAAGTCACTAAGAATGTCGCAAATCCATCCGATCTCTGGTTATTTTATAACTGTGAACATATAAAAGAGTGTTTTTTAACTCTTAATCGGATAATGGGAATATGTTTCCGACCTTATTTTCTTATTTTAGTTATTTAGAATCTTGCGTCTCACTGAAAAGGGCCAAAACCAATGAAATTTTGGTGTGACTCGAGTTTGATTAAGGGTTAAGTGGGACAGTATGGGAAAATCGGAAACTCTAGAAGATACAGGGAAGGTATTTTGGAGAAAACAATTTTGGCATAGTCAAAATTTTGGTCAAGTGTGATTTGGACCTAAAAATTAATAATGTTGAATTTTTTTCACGCCTATCGACGTCATCATTCGTAGACATTTTTTTTTATCGGATGAAAAAATCTGGACAGCAGAAGTTGGTCAAATTTAAGAAAACCATTTATTTTTAAATTATTTTCCTATACAATAATACCTTCACTTCACTGGCTTCGAAATTGAGTACCAAGATTCCACCACAGCAAACATACATACATTTCAATGTCCATTCATGTATTTAGTGTGGGTAGCCCACGACTAAAAGTCGCACTTCGTCGCATGGCGATCCTAGTAATGTTTCCACTATGATGACGCTGCTGCTCATCATCGGTCTTCGATCAAAGACTGATCAGTGACACTTCAATCCCTTAGTCGGCTCTTACGACACCCGCGGGAAGAGTTGGGGTGGTGACAAATGTATTCTTACTGCCACACAACTACAATTTACATGGTAAATATCCCGTTTTAAGTCATACTAATCGCCTTTTTACCTACATTTCTTTATAACTGTGGTGTAACATATTTTGTGTACAAACAACAACACAGCTGGGTATACACTTCAGAAATTGGAAATATTGCATGAAAGAGAATCACACTTACAGTCACATGTCAGTTACATAGGAATGTTGAGCCACTTGGCAAAGGATGCAATTTGGTCGTGTAATATTATGGGTTCGGTATTTTTCGTTAGTAGGCACGATCGCGACATTTCCGATGATCCCCGATGATATGTCATCGAATCTTTGTTGCGTCAAAATTTCAGCATTTGAAAACTAGTTAACATAATAAAAATTCCTTCGTCTACGAAAATTAAGAATTAGCTATCGGCCATGATTAGACGCTAGATGTCGTTGTTCCTTGTGGAAACTGGATAACGACAGTTCTTCATAGATTTGTCTAAAACCGTTTAGTAATTTATCACGGTTTCTTTAGATCGGTTTTCATGATTTACCTGACATTAATAGGCGAGGTATTTTTTCCAAGTCAAGATATTTTTACAAATAGCCATGTTATCGGGCAATGTTATAGTTGAATTATCGAGAAGATGGAATTGCATATGTAGTGGTATCGCGTATTTACAATGTATTGTGTGCTATTGTGTGTGTTTTATCGACTCATGTATTGGCATTATTCGACTAATAGTAATCCTAATCGTAAAGACACAAGGTTCACTTTAAAAGTGTTGCTTTAGTAACACCACTACAAATGCAATTCCATCTTCTCGATAATTCAACTATAAATATTTTTTTTCATTGACAGAGACAAATGCTATTGCTGTCTTTATTATAATTCATCACATCTCTTAGTTGACGTTAGTTGAATACTTATGTAACCTTTGTGGAAATATGGTAGATAGACGTTTGACAGTCTACCTATAATCCTTTAATCTGTCAGTAGCCATACAAATGTTTAATAGAGACTTGATAGTTTCTGGCTGAAATTGTAACTTTGAAAAAATGTCTGACAGTGACAGCCGTTGAAAGGAAAATGAACGAAAATTTCTATATAGCAGCTTAGCAGTCAAATTATCGGCTCTGAAGTTAGATTGACGTCTCCAGAACTAAAGCGGATGTTATATATAACGTAACTATAGTAACGTCAGCTTCCGGAAAAATCGTGATCAAACTGATCAATCATTGGTTAAACGTTTTTATTATTACGTAACCATGGTAATGTCACCTTCTGAAGAAACCGCGAGAGATCATTGGTTAACCGTAGCGATGCCTGCCCCATTGGTCAGCAGAGTTCGGCCGAAGTCGTGATACTAGTCTCATAAGATTTCGGAACCCGATTTGTATTATTCGACCAAGTTGCGAACAGTGCGAACGATCAACATTCCCGTGTTTTATTTAATTTGAAGTTGACATAATATAAATATATTTATCTCTTTCATTTTCTCTCTGCTCTGTCTTTAATGGTCCATTAGGAGTGTTGCTGTTTGTACAAGAAAGTGATTTACTACTAATAATAAACTGACCTGTCTCTTATCCACACTTTCACTCTTCGGGCTATCCTGCTTAGGCCTCCGCTGGACAGATTCAATGTTCCTCAGGAACACGTTGGAGTCTTCTTCTAGTTCGTTCTCTAGCGCTTCCTTCTGCGCAGCTTCTAGCTGCTTCTGCTTCTCTTCTCTTTCCTGCAATTTACTGACGATTAGCTGTGGTACTTAAATTGCTGAATTATGTATACCAATCTTGAGTAGAATCTAAAAATATGTAAACAAATATGGCTGACTTTCCACAGCATTTGAGGTCTTTGACACATCGTGAAATACGTTGGGAGATGTATTTTTACAAATAAAGTATCAATAATTTTAACTAAAAATGTATGTGAACTCAAGAGGTTTTAAGTTCGTAATAAAATCAAGATTATGTTCTAAAAGTGCGTGATTATGGAATAATGCTAGTTTTAGGTTTATTTACTTTTTTTAGATTCTAATGACTATTGCTATACATATTATGCCATCAGATATATCGGAGCTCCCACTCGCCTATGTCCATGTTTGTGGGTGGCCCATTAAAGAAAGGGCTTATTAACGCCAGAAAAATGCTCTTACGAGTCTTACGACACCCACAGGAGGAGATGTAGTATTGAAATAGTACATTGTGCATCAAGGGGGTAAGTACGGAATCACTAACAAGAGTGTTACAAGCTTTTATGACTCGAGTTAGTATTCCGCTTAACGACCGTGATGCATACAATGTTTTTCATCACACTTGCCGACAAAAAAATAAGTTTTGTACTCCCTGGGGAATTGCACTTTCTATTACTCCCACTACGCACGCAAGCAATGGCGCGCTTAGACAGCAAGTGTGATGGAAAATGTATTATTTTTGCCATGTAAAACACGTTACATGGTCATTCTCTGAAAGTTTTCCTGCGGATGGCTCTAATAGGGATGATGACTGCAGTTAAAATAAATTATTTAACATTATGCACGACATAATACACGAAGAAATTATTACTAAGATGTAGATTGCAGTAATTTTTGTACAGAACTTCTATTTAATAAATTGATAAGAACTTAAAATAGTAGGTCATTTGGCAGTACTGACGTCACTTTTGAGTATTTCATATAAAATTCCATAGTGGTGAGCGTTTTGACAGTTCGAAAAAAGATGCTGATTTTACTTGCTAGTCATCAATGTCATCATGCCTATTGCCACGACCCTTTCCATATATTTTGTATGGGACATGGCAATTAACGTCGTTTTCAAAGGCCTTAAATTGATTAAATCGTGCAATATTTGAAAAGTTACCTTGAGTATGAGCGCGTTGGAAATCGCCAAGGGGTCGTTCAACTCCTCTAGCCTGAGTAAAATGAGATATAGAGCCTCGATGTCCAGAAGTAACTGTTTCGTTCTACGCATCTCTCGTGGGACCTGAGAAAAGTATCATCATTATTAGGACACGTCACATTAGGGCAATAAATAAATAATAAAATAAATAAATATCTCGGGACATCAAACATAAATCGACCTAGTCCTACGGTAAGCTTAATTAAGGCTTGTGATGTGGGTACCAGGCGACGATATATCGAGGGTTGAGTGGTCAAACCCGATAAGTCGAAATATTTTTTCATTGAAATGACAACTTCACGTCAATGTCATATAGTTCGTATTTTAAAAACAGGTTTGCTCGATTTATCGGGTTTGACAACCCAACCCTCGAATATATAATACATATAAATACTTAAATACATAGACAGCCACAACCAAGGAACATACATTTGTGATAAATAATTACACAAAGAATGCCCTCGCCGGGATTCGAACCCAGAACCTCCAGCTTCGTACGTCACTACCAACTAGGCTACAGAGGCTGACATATTTTGGGACATCTTACATAATTCGACCTAGTCCTACGGTAAGCTCAAATAAGGCTTGTGATTGGGTACCAGGCGACGATATATATAATAGATAGATACATATAGATACTTAAATACTAAATATTATGACAAAGCATTGAAAGAATGCACAAATAATGCCTTCGCCGGAATTCGAACCACTACCAACTAGGCTGCAGAGGTTGACAAAACGGAAGCAAGATGATGATGAAAGATGTGCCCTTGATAAAAGGGTGGTCTGATCTCGGTGGGGGAGGTCTGATCTGTGTGTAGGTGGTCTGGGGGTGGTCTTACTACGTTGGGGGTGGTATGATCTCGGCGGGGGTGGCCTGATCCCGGTTGTGGTAGATGTTATCTTGTGAAGGTGGTCTTATATCGACAGGGATGGTATAATCTTGGTTGAGGTGGTCTGACCTCTGCGGGGGTGACTGACCTCTGCGGGGGTGACTGACCTCTGCGGGGGTGGCCTGACCTCTGCGGGGGTGACTGACCTCTGCGGGGGTGACTGACCTCTGCGGGGGTGACTGACCTCTGCGGGGGTGACTGACCTCTGCGGGGGTGACTGACCTCTGCGGGGGTGGCCTGACCTCTGCGGGGGTGACTGACCTCTGCGGGGGTGGCCTGACCTCTGCGGGGGTGACTGACCTCTGCGGGGGTGACTGACCTCTGCGGGGGTGACTGACCTCTGCGGGGGTGACTGACCTCTGCGGGGGTGACTGACCTCTGCGGGGGTGACTGACCTCTGCGGGGGTGACTGACCTCTGCGGGGGTGACTGACCTCTGCGGGGGTGACTGACCTCTGCGGGGGTGACTGACCTCTGCGGGGGTGACTGACCTCTGCGGGGGTGACTGACCTCTGCGGGGGTGACTGACCTCTGCGGGGGTGACTGACCTCTGCGGGGGTGACTGACCTCTGCGGGGGTGACTGACCTCTGCGGGGGTGACTGACCTCTGCGGGGGTGACTGACCTCTGCGGGGGTGACTGACCTCTGCGGGGGTGACTGACCTCTGCGGGGGTGACTGACCTCTGCGGGGGTGACTGACCTCTGCGGGGGTGACTGACCTCTGCGGGGGTGACTGACCTCTGCGGGGGTGACTGACCTCTGCGGGGGTGACTGACCTCTGCGGGGGTGACTGACCTCTGCGGGGGTGACTGACCTCTGCGGGGGTGACTGACCTCTGCGGGGGTGACTGACCTCTGCGGGGGTGACTGACCTCTGCGGGGGTGGAGAGCGAGGCGGAGCTGGAGGCGCGCGAGGGGGCGGGGGAGGCGGTGCCGCCCACTAACTCCACGTCGATTATCTTGCGAGGGGCTGTCACGCTGCCGCACTGAAAAATTCATTCATTATTGAGTTATTCAACTAGCGACCCGCCTTCGCACGGGTACTATACCTACATATAAACCTTCCTCTTGAATTACTCTACCTCTACGAACAAATAAAACATGGAAGCCGCAAGCCATATTAAATTACCTTTCAAAAACGGTTCTGAAATTTAGTTGTCAAGTGTCACCCCCTCTTCAATGCATTACAGTAATGAATGTCAAAATAAACCTATAAAAACTTAAAACGCCATTTGAAAATAGTTGTGATTGGTCCATCAAAGTTTTGATTGGCTATATTCTATAAACATATGTCAAAGATATTGCGCCGAAATATGCGCGGTGTTAAGAAAAGCGCTATGTCCTGCCCATCTTGGCACAATTGAACAATTGGTTTTGGGGGCATTTTTGAGCTGGCGTTAGACGTCCATGTTACATATATTATGGTCGCAGCTCTACCTATTAAAAAAAATCTCTTCAAAATCCGTTGTAGGTTTAAAGATTTAAGCGTACAAAGGGACATAGGGACAGAAAAAGTGACTTTATTTTATACTATGTAGTGATAAGGGCCGATTCAGACCGGAATGGCACTGACTCGTTTCTTCGCTCACGAACTGTGATTCAAAGTTTTTCAAAAAATTACTTGCTTCACCCGGAAATCGACCCAACTACAATTTTTTTTTCGAATTTGGAACCAAACTTGTTTGGGTTTTCTTTTAGTTTTAAATACTATGTTTCTTAAGAAAAATTGTTATTTTTTATCCATTCTTTCGAATGACATCATAAAATTATGAAAAAACTTTTCGTATTAAAGTAGGTTCGATGCCCAGAAAAAGCTATTTTTTTTTGGATTTTTTTAATGCAGAATTGTTTAATTTTTAAAATAAAATAAAGTCTTCTTTCAGCAAAATATCCTATCTACGATATTTAAAGTACTTCCCCTTTATGTCCTATAACTTTGGGACGCCTTGTATTTCCAATTAGTATAAGATAAAAATAATATAACATACATTAAACATACCACGGTTTCATATATCAGACATTTTAAATAGTTCTGTTTCATATAACCTTCATAACAAATACAAATTAAAATAAAATAAACATTAACGTTGACGTGTGGTGACGGCAGAAAGAATACATTTGTCACCACCCCAACACCTCCTGCGAGTGTCGTAAGAGTCGACTAAGGGATTGAAGTGTCAATGACCATATTTGATGAAAGATTGATGATGGGCAGCAACATCCTCATAGTGGACACATTACTGCGATCGCCAATCCGCTTGCCCAGCGTGGCGATTATGGGCATTTACCAGCTAATGCGTCTATACGCATAGTTAATAGGAGAGGCCTACGTCCAGCAGTGGACTATCATAGGCTGATGATGAAACATTAACGTATTAACTACGTAAATAAACCTCTCAGAAATAACTAGAACCAGAAAAGGTAGGTTTAGTTAGGTTAGAGCGCCTCGCGTGTTCGCCCTCGGCCGCTGACGGCCGCTGGCGGCCGCTGGCGGCCTCCCGTGACCGCCAGCGGCCGGTCGCCTCCTGTGGCCGCTGGCATGGGCGACCGGCGGGTGTGAGTGATGACTATGCGCGACCTTTTCGAGTATTTCAAGCGACACTGGGGTGCAATTTTTTAATTCACCAGTGACTTATTCTCACCGAAAACCATTGATTTAGAATATATAAGTGGATCCCCAAACAGCTCAAAAAAATGGGCTGCAGAAGTAAATATTGCGGTCCTTTTGCTCCGCTATTCAGTTCTGACAGTTGACATTTGGTCACCTTACGGTATAGCATCATTATTCCTCAAAACATAAAAAGTTTCTACTATTTTGCGGTGTTGTTCGCAAATTTGACACTTATTGCTCACTTCACAAAGTTTTTTATTCTTCGAGTTTTTATTATTATACTTTCTTCACTAGTGAGCGTTATTAGCTTCAACTGAAACATGATAGAAATTACTTTTAGTGCCACTTTTCTTGGTTTTTTTGTTTGTCTCTGTGCGTCCATTTATTATTTAATGTCATTGCCGAAAACAAGTGATTTCCCTTGAGTTCGTATTTTTGAAATGTCATCGGTGACTAGAATTGTCATACCTTAAGTCCGTTCATCCTTAGCTGTCTTATCTAGTAAACAACTTTTTAACCTAAAAGTACACGTTTTCTGTTGTAAACTGCCATATTTGCCTATACCAAAATACCCGAGTCCGTATTTGTGCAGTCCGTCTGTAGTGATTAGTAAATTGCTTAATTTTTAATCAAGGAAACAGCAGTTTACAACAGTAAACGTGTACTTTTAGGTTAGAAAGTTGTTTACTACATAAGACAGCTAAGGATGAATGGACTTTATGATATCGCTTTACGAGTGCCCCCACCCACTCGATTTGAAATCACCGTGTGACTATTTTTGACAGTTAACTTAGTGACATCTGCCATCTTTCAAAACTTTAGTTTTCTTTTCAAATGACATTGACACTCCGTTTTACGTTCGACCGCTTTGACAGAACTTAAACGAGTTATAGGTAGTATGAAAAATAAAAACCGATACTGAAGGCAACACTACTACATCTGCGCAAACAGGAACGTAAGAGGATAATTGTCTATGACTGACATTGTACAATTTCTGTATGTTGGTAAAGAACGTGTGAGAATAAAAAATACGGCATTTGGGAAACAGTGACATCAAATCACAGGCGATAATTTAAGTCACCAGTGATCTCAATATCATCGGTGAATTTCAAAAATCGCTCTCCTGATATTTTTTTATATGTAGATAAAGTCTAAAATCATTTTAACAGTGAAAGGGATCGCCGCGTCGGTGCCGGCCGCTGCCATTCCGGTCTAAATATGTAGTCAAATTGAATTACATTACTGCTAATTTGGATTCATTACTTTAAATCGACACGAGTTACGAAGAGTTCATAAAGTCTTCGCACACTATAACAACTCCACGCCAACGCGGCAGCAACTCTACACACACTCACGATGAGTAGTCAACTAATTGATCCACCCAATGGTAACTAGTGGACAACGCGGTGTCAACGAGTGGGCAATGTTAATGGTTGCTCGATACACGTGAGTGGCAAACGCATAGTCGTTGCGTGGACAACGTGTGGTCGTTGCGTGACAAACGAATCGGGGTTGACCTTTAGTGTACGATGCGTAGGCCACTCGTCGTACACTACTTTAATATCATTTTTTGAAATTAAACCTTGAACATGACACAGGGCTTAAATTTCAATGAATAGACTTGAGTCGAGTGGGTGTGGAGTTGATATAGTGTGCGTCTTCGCTGGTCGAGTTGTGTCGGTTGTAGTTGTGTCTCTCTTGCTTTACTAGTGGTAGTTGTGTCTCTCTAGCTTTACTACTAGTGGTAGTTGTGTCTCTCTTGCTTTACTACTAGTGGTAGTTGTGTCTCTCTTGCTTTACTAGTGGTAGTTGTGTCTCTCTTGCTTTACTAGTGGTAGTTGTGTCTCTCTTGCTTTACTAGTGGTAGTTGTGTCTCTCTTGCTTTACTACTAGTGGTAGTTGTGTCTCTCTTGCTTTACTAGTGGTAGTTGTGTCTCTCTTGCTTTATGTATGTATGTATGTAAATTCTTTATTGTACACAAAAAAAAACAGGTAAAAAAATACACAACAATTCAAACAGGTACAAAGGCGAACTTATCCCTGTAAGGGATCTCTTCCAGTTAACCTTTGAGCAAAAGAGTGAACTATATGAAACAAGAGATAGACAAACAAACGTGTACAGTGCGTGATTTGCTTTACTAGTGGTAGTTGTGTCTCTCTTGCTTTACTACTAGTGGTAGTTGTGTCTCTCTTGCTTTACTAGTGGTAGTTACCTGCAGCTTGCCTAGCGAGTTCTCAAACTGTGTGGGCACGTACGCCCGAGGCGGCGCGTCTTCGCTGGTCGAGTTGTGTCGGTTTGAGTTGTGACGCTCGCGACCGTGATTTTCTTGCTTTACACCTGTCAATAATAAATAAAGTAATCAGCAGAGCCCGGGAAATACATAGCAAAACAAAAGACGATTGAGATCGTTGAAGCTCTTGATAATATTTGATAATTAGTATTTTATTTTAATTTTAGTGTTAAATTTTAATTTTAGTGTTTGCTTGACATTTTTATCGAAATAATTAATTACAATTTTGCACTATAAGTATAGTTTTAGGATAATTTTTGCTCATTTTTGCTCATAGTTTGTAGTAAATCTTGCTGTGCATGCTTATTTTGGATGACATTTTAATGTAAAACCTATTATTTATTGTTATATTGTGATGTATTGAATGTTAATCTGTTTAGTGTGCCTTTTAAATAAAATAAAATAAAAATAAAAGACTGTCGCAATCAAACTAGAGCGAGAAACATTGTTTTTATCAATATTGAGATTACTGAGTAAGTTTTGTCTGAAAAAAGTCATAGCGATATTTTGAGGTACATTATTTTAAAATAATTCAAGCCAAACGCAAAAGAAAAGGTAAGTTAAGGATTTGTTTTATATGTGACATTTCATCTAAAATGCAACGTAACTTAAATTATCAACGTTACTTATATTTCATATCAAGTAGGTAATAAATAATCCTTCCCTTTTGGCTTGGCTATAGTCGGATGACAAAGATTACCTCTTTGAAAACCTCATTCAAAATAATAGACACTTCAGAAAATGTATACTCCATAAGAGATTGAATGTCATTTCATTGCGTATAACAGCGATAAAATGTAAGTTTTCTCTGTAGATCATTATTAGATTATACTGAACAACTTTTACTATGGAGCTAACCTAGAAATATCAAAAAAAAAATTTGACTATTTCATACAAAATGTCGTGATCGATCGGTCAAAATGTATGAAAAAGATATTTTTTTTTTTTAGTTTTCGTGATTTGCCCCATAGTAAAAGTTGTTCAGTATAGCCTACTAAATCACCCCGTCCAAGGTTTTCAGTGGCTCGTGTAACACCCTGTATAGTAATATGAAGTGGCCCCTGCATCTAATTTTCTGTTCATATATGGGTCAATATTTTTTTTTATGTCACTCGTTGCTATGGTTACGTTCTCCTGGGTCACCCTTAAAATCGCAGTTTCATATCATTAAAATTGACAAAACTTTACATTTTTTGACAGTTATGTGGCCAAGGTAGGTTTCCCACTAATCATGATAGTAGTGCACACAGATGTCATATATACCATAGATCCAGCAAACGTATCTACTTATACCAGTAATTGGAGTTCGAGGCCAACGAAACTACGACAGATGCGTTATTGTCAAATCTGTCAAAGTCTCTTATGTCATTGTTAAATAAAGTTTTCAGGTTTCCACAACCTTTTTGTTATTTGATTTATTTATTTAAAATAATTCCTAATAAAAACATTATATACCTACCACTGTAATGTTTGTACGCCTTTTTGTTTAATATGGCTGTGACAACTAGGATTTTCTTAAAAACACGTATATACCCAAAAACTTTTCTTTTGTCTTAACTAACATTGATATGACAAAATTTTCTTGTTTTTATTTTTTTTTGTTGCATTTTTTTTTTTATTTTATTTATTCTTCTTCTACCTAGCGTTATCCCGGCCTTTGCCAGGGTCCGCTTTCCTGCTACATTTCCTCCACTTTACGCGATCCTGGGCATCTTCTACTGTAAGCCCATTCACACTCATGTCAGCCTTCACGACATCTAGCCATCGCTTCTTTGGTCTGCCGCGGGGTCGGGGGCCGTCAAGGGCTAGGTTAAGGCATATATTTCCTACGTAATCAGGTGGCCTACGACAAACGTGACCAAACCACCGAAGACGGCATTCTTGAAGCTTCTCCGCTACGTCACGGACTCCGAGGCTACCACGGATGTACTCGTTTCGAATGCGGTCAGCACGCGTAACGCCGCACATCCATCGCAGCATCTTCATCTCTGTAACGCGAAGCTCCTGAACGTGCCTTCCGAGAACCGGCCACGCCTCGGCGCCATAGATTAGGACTGGGCGGATAATGCACTTATACACTAGCCCTTTGAGTCTAAGTGGTATTCTGCGATCGCAGATGACTCCTGTAACCTCCCGCCATTTAGACCAAGCTGCGCTAATTCGGGCTTTAATGTCATGGTCAATGGTCCCGGACTCGTGCAGTACTGATCCCAGGTACTTGAACTTGTCTGTTTTCAGGGCAAGTTCATTCCCTATGTTGATGGGACTGGGATCTGTACTTCCGCAGGCCATGTATTCGGTCTTCGTGACATTTAGTTTCAGACCTCCGTTCTCAAGCGAGCCCTTCCACCGGTTCACTTTCCGCTCCAACGCCTGTTTGTCCTCATCTGTCAATGCGATGTCATCTGCATACATAAGCAACCACGGCGGAGGATCTTGTATCTCCGCCGTGACGACATCAAGTACCACACTAAACAGAAAAGGGCTTAGGGCGGAGCCCTGGTGAACACCGACTGTGATGGGGAAGGGTTTCGTGTCGCCAACGGAGGTCCTTACCAAAGAAACCGAATCACGGTACATGTCCCGGATAATGTCAATATAGATCTGTGGCACGTTCTTAACCTTCAATGCCCACCAGATCATCTGACGAGGGATGCAATCAAAAGCCTTTTGCAGGTCAAGAAATGCCATGTAAAGGGGCTTTCTTCTATCCCTATAGGCTTCAGTCAGAGTTCTGAGGGCAAATATGGGATCAACTGTGCCACTTCCAGGACGAAATCCGTATTGACATCCCGAGACAGTGCATTCATGCCGCAGCCTCGAATCGATTATGCGTTCGAAGAGCTTCATAGTGTGACACATAACCTTAATACCTCGGTAGTTCCCACAGTCTTGTACGCTACCTTTGCCTTTAAAGATTGGCGAGATGATGCTCGATCGCCAAGCATCGGGCATCCGTCGGCTGGTTAGTATACGGTTAAAAAGGTCAGTTAACAAGTCCACACCACGATCGCCCATCGCTTTCCACGCTTCTATCGGCAAGTCGTCGGGGCCAACAGCTTTCCGGTTTTTCATGCCACGAAGACATTTGCGCACCTCGTATTTGGTAATCGGGGGTACAAGTCCACAATTGGAAGGCAATTCTGGTGGAGAAGAACCAACTGAATGTTCAGTATTCAATAATTCGTGAAAGTAATCCCGCCACCTCTCTTTCACTTTGACCGTGTCCCACAGCAAGTTGCCAGTTGAATCCTTAACGCAAAGACATTTGGTGATATCCTGCGTGGCTTTGTGTCGAGCTGCAGCTATCTTGAAAATGGTCTTCTGGCCCTCCCTTGTTTCTAGATTCTCGTACAAGGGAGACATCTTTCGATGTTTGGCTATAGCTACAGCTCGTTTTGCGGCAAACTTGGCAGATTGGTACGCAGCTTTGTCTTGAGGTGTTTCAGACTGTTGCCATACCCTGAACCGTTTCTTCTTCTCCAGAATCGCCTCTTGAACTAAGTCATTCCACCACCATGTCTCCTTGTCGATGACGCGGCCTCCCTTGGAAATTCCCAACACACGCTTCCCTGCGCCAGTGATATCAGCCTGGATCCGGTTCCAGTAAACTTCCACCGAGTCTTGCGAGCACGTACTCAGACTTAGGTCTGCCGTGGCTTTTTGGAAGTCACTTTCATCGGATCCATTCAGACGCCACCAACGAGTTCTAGCAATGCGGCGCTCGGGTATTTTCTTTTTAGGTACTACCAGTAGGTCCATGACAAGAATGCGATGTTGTGAGGTGAGACATTCTCCTTCCTCCTCTTTATTTATTCATATCAAAAAAATAACATATGTAACTTAAATTTATGATGCGCCACAGAAACCTGTGTAGGTTTATGCGTGGTGCAATTCCAACCATCAATGTTATTATTTTTTGTACATACATATTAATGACAACTCGATTGTAACTAGCGACAGCTGGTTTCACAATATGTATGGAGATGTAGATTTTGTGGTAACTTTTTCAAATCTTTTAGTAAAACTGGGGGCCGATTTTTGAATTTCTATCGCACGAATTCAAATTCCCGTTCGAATTCAAATTCGAATGACAAAATTTTTCACGACTATTTTCGAATGAAGCCAATATACCCTATTTTTGAAAGTCGCACTCGAAAAGCTAGAGATTGATTATCGATATCTTTGCGACACGTTGCACGCAGAAAGTCGATATTTACCGGTTTTTTAAATTTAATGTAATAAAGCTAAATTATGGCACACTGACGTCGGAATTTATATTCCAGCTAAAAATAATAATGAATTATAACATATTAAACATTATTTAACGGTTTTTATTATAAAAAAACATGTACCGCTAGTGAATCGGAACGTAAATCTACGATCAATGTTATTATAATCTATGGTGCACACAAACAAACATCAACAGAGGCCCTACCGCGAACCACGAACGAAGTGTTGCCTATATCACACTTACGTACGAATTCACAAGTGCGAGAGAGAGCCAACACTTCGTTCGTGGTTCGCGGTAGGGTCTCAGTTGACAGACTTGACAGTGACACTTTATTGGAGTATCTACGTACTTATCCAATTTCTATCAATAGAATTGAATACGAATGGTCAACCGCAGTCGTTTTTGAACTTTCTATCACTCGAATCTCAAAAATAGTATTTCATCGTTTTTATTCATTTTCGAATGAAAGATTCGAGCGTTCGTATCTCAAAAATCGCCCCCCTGGCTGTAATCATGAGTAGATCCAGAAAATAATTATGATTTTGTATCATTGTGTGTAACATTTCAGCCAGTATATTACATTTGGAATTTAATTTTTTGATGATGGGGTGTATAGCGAAGCTAAACATGGCTGAACCAAGTGGGTCACCTTGTTAACAATTTACGGAAGAAAACAAAACGTTAGATATCTATGATATAGAGATCTATGATAATTTAAATGGAGAACTATAGCACTGCCAAATAAATTTGTAGGTCAAAGGAATTTTACGAATACGAAATGTGAACATAAAGTACGCTACAATGTATTATTCTGCAATTTTCTAAACGTATGCAGAAATAGGGTTTTAATTTATGTGTAGTTAAATTGCTGTACCAAATGTTATTAACACCTGAGGTGATACCAGCGCAATACCAACTTTGTTACTAATAATTGCGGATAATTAAGTTTCTATTAAAATATCCTATATTTACGTGGAAATAAGTAAATAATATTGATTCTATAAATTAAAGAATTAAAATTACCAATAAATAAGATATCTCAACGTCTGTTTTTAGAAAATAAGGATTTACTATTGTATGAACATTTCATTGTTGTGGCAATATTTTCGTAGATTCTTTGGCCTCGAACTCCAATTAGTGGTTTAGCGTGTCAAATGAACTCCACTTTAACCACTTTCCACTGTCCGTCTTTAATCGCAGCTTGCAGCTTTCAGGCGTGAAATTTTGTAATTTTAAGTGAACAAAAACATTAATAATGCCTCCTTAAGTAATATTAATTACAACAACACAAAAAAATATGAATACTCAAGGGCCTGAGACATATTTAAAATCATAGGCAAGTAACAACTTCAGTACAAAATCTGACACGCTCGCGCTCGGCCGCCATACAAATGAATGAACTTGTTTCTTCTATCCAAATCTAATTCTTGAATGACCCATAATCATGTTTAACACTGCTATTGGCGACCTATAAAAATTGGTAACCACTATGATACATTTTAGTACACAAAATAGTCTCGAAAAACGCATGTGTAATTGTGTATACAATTCGTCAATGTAAAAAAAAACAACAAAAAAAGTTATTGACCCCAACAACAATTATTGATGGGCTAATCACTACAGCAGTTACACTACTATTACTGATCTTATAGTATGATTTGTATGGCTTACCCCCACTGTAGAATGGATGATTCTGCTGATTAGCTTTGTGAGCTTCCTTCACTCCTTCTTTCTCCTTCTGTGATTGTCTTTCTAAAAACACCTGAGTAACAAAAATATATATTTAACCTTTTAAATCAACTTTTTTAATGCTTGTTGTCATGACATAAAAATGTCTCGGACAACGTACTCTCCAATAACAAATAATTACCAAACGTCAGTAGACACTAAAAAAAATGCAAACAAACCTAAAAACTAGCATTATTCCATAATCACGCACTTTCAGAACTAGCGTTGAAAATGTCGGAAAAAATAAATTGTTTTTTTTGTTCGGGAATATATGAAAATTTTGTTTTTTTTTCGGGTTTTTACAGAAATAATCAATGTCACTGTCACTGTCACTCCTTGCCATCTATTTCAATTTACTTTTCTTCGATGACATCGCGTTATCCTGGTAAAAGTGAAAATTAGATCGAATTCGCATTGGTTTAGAGTTGAAAATTATAGTGGAAATTTTCAATGATTTTTTCGAAAAAATTCGGAAAAAAACGGCTGTTTGGAAAGAATCGGGATTTAATCCGGAAATTTTCAACGCTATTCAGAACACAATCGTAGTTTTATTACAAACTTAAAATCTTGAACCTTGAGTTCACATAGTTCAAAGTATTGATATTTATTAGTATTAACGTAAAAATGTGAGTGAGTTTAGTGAAACGTCCCACTTTGTCGTTTGCCATAAAGCCGCTTTGTCAGTTTATTCATATGAAGATACAAGGAAATCTCGTCTTTATGGTAAGCAACAAAGTGGGACGTTTTACTAAAAACTAACACATATCGCAGCTTTAAAAATAAACCGTCATAACTCAAAAAACATAAATTTTGGGAAATCGAGTTAAAAGTTTGAGAGATTGGTGAATTTATTTTATTTGTTATTACATTGTATTAATGTGTTAAAGTATTATATTAATTGCATTGATCATAGTGTCTACTTGGATATTACGTTCAAACTAAAACGAAATCAGTGTGATAAATATAATAAATTGAGCTTAGAAAAAACCCTTGCGGAAATATGCCGTTTTATGATAAAATATTTTTATAATTATAATTAATATAATGGCATAAATCAAAAAAATCGACGGTTGTTACTGTTAAAATGAAATAATCTGAAATGTATCATTTAGTTCCAATAAATATTTTGTCATAAAACGCGTTAACTTCGAACTTACCTCTTTTTTAATACAAACTCTAAAATAATTTGTACTAATCTTTAATACAGTAAGGCGATATATCGAAATGTCTCTCATCATGAGCATCCTTCCTATTCATGTATCGGATCATAATTGAAGTTAGCCTCTTTAGCACAACTTGAATCGCGTGATTTAAACGTAGCAACTCATGTCATCTCTCTCATTAACGCTATTTTGGTGGGTCTGAGAAAGTGACCAGGTAAAGCTATCGAAAATATTGCGTTTTAGTACATTAACTCAATTTTTGACAATTTTGAGTTATGACGGTTTATTATTTTATTAAAGCTGCGATATATATATCTGCGGACGTGTTTCACTATATGTCAAAGACGTCAAATCGTCGGTTGACAACCAAAACTCACTATAAAAACTGTCACTACTCTTAGCAACCTCTTATGTCGGTATTGAATCAGAACTGAGATACGATCTCTATTTCAAGTAGGTATTTGTTACTTGGTGAGTTTTGATTGTCAACCGACGAAATGCAATGGAAAGTCAGCCATATTTGTTTACATTTTTTTGGATTCCACTGACGATTGGTATAAATAAGTATTGTCACTCACCGTGTAATAGAAATCGTGTATGTATGGCGTGCCTGTGTTCAGTTGCAGCATCTGTATGTTTATCAGCCACTGTTTCTCTCTCTGCGTCATCAGACCGCTATACTCGTCGGTGTCACTTGATATTGTTACGTCATCACCATTCATATGCCTGAAACATAATAATTATAAACAAATAGATAATAAATAAATATCTTGGGACATCTGACACAAATCAACTTAGTCCCACGGTAAGCTCAATTAAGGCTTGTGTTGTGGGTATCAGGCGACGATATATATAATAGATACTTAATACATACACAGCCATGACCAAGGAACAAACATTTGTGATAAATAAATACACAAAGAATGCCCTCGCCGGGATTCGAACCCGGAACCTCCAGCTTCGTAGGCAGGGTCACTACCAACTAAGCTACAGAGGCTAATTATAAATAAGGGGTGTACCGACAAAAAACTGGCAAATACAAATTAAAAAATCGCGTCAATATAGTTAAAAAGCTGTAATTTCTGGCCTTTGTAATGTCAAAGTCAAAGTCAAATAATTCTTTATTCAAATTGGAATAGCAACAAACTCTTTTGAATCGTCTAGGTATTGAAACTACTTCCGGTTCGAACCCTACACCGCTGCCCCAAGAAGAACCGGTAAGAAACTTGGCGGGAATTATTTTTTCAAACAATCATGGTACATCTTACAACTAACATGCATTAAAAAAAAAGACAAAAAATTGATTTTAAATAAATTGAAATAGAATAATAATAACAAGAGATGTAAAGTCTCTAAAAAGTCAGAACATTTATAAGTAATAATTTATAGAGAAGTAAAGGTTTCTCTCAGAATAGGTATATAATAATAACATTATATAATGCACGTTTGGTTATAAGGTCTCCAAGCGTAAATTATTAACTAGAAGGTCTTAAATTAGCTAACTTTGGTCCTTTTTTGTTGCTACTGCAATTTCAGTATTCACAATACAAGTTCTCCAGAACCCCTTCGAAATCTATTTTTACAAGCTTTTTTTTTTTAATTCTCCACTGCACGATTTCGTGTTCTGCAGAAGTGACTAATATTTCTGGTTATTATTATTTTTTTAAATATACACCTGCCCTGGGCTCAGTAATACTCTGTGAAGGGAATTATGTCACATATTATGTGAATTTTCTATGAGTCTCTTTGGCATAGTTTTATAGTTTTAAAAAGTATCAAGGATACTATGCATAAGTCAAGGATATCTTAAGAAACACGAGAAGAATGGCCAGATATATTGAAGACAATCCCATAATTTGCGCATTGGTGATCGCAGGAATGTGTCCATTATGATGACGCTGCTGCTCATCATCAATCTTCTATCAAAGAATGGTTAGTGACACTTCAATCCCTTAGTCGACTCTTACGACACCCGCGGGAAGTTGGGATGGTGACAAATGTATTCTTACTGCCGTGATACGTAGGAGGAAATGGGAAGCAGCGCCATAGTACACACTACTGTGACGGTCAACCAACTTGCCCAGCGTGGCGATTAAGGACACTGATGCGTACATATGTGTGATGATTTCGCAATATAAAATAACAAACTTCTGTTTTAATGTAGGAAAACATTGTGTACACGAGTCTTAATATATTTGCTGTCTGTGAATATTAATTTACCATCGTGTAAAGTAGTCGTTATAATTAAAAAAAATTGGAATACAACGATTGGATGACGTACTGGTTGAAAACAAAAGAAGAAAAATGGCAGATAAAGAATTGAAAAAGAAGGGGACGGATCGCTGAAGATTATATCTGTATTAATTTAACAAGGATATTAAATAAACATGTAAAATACTGTATAACTGGATTTGAATTTATCAAATATGTATATGTAATAGAAGACGCCAATGTCTGGACAGAAACAGGCATGACTTTCGCAATTTCTATTGACGTATCATTTAGTGAAAAAGATTTGAGGTTAATATTGCGAAAATCGGCCGCCTTCGTTAATTTCTTTATTATTGATCCGCAAGCGTTGAAAATATATCTAAGGATCTTTTCAACGCGAGCTAATACAATATCTGTGCCAAACAACTTTACATGGATTTCTTTCTGTACATCCCTTCTTTTTCTTCTCATGTCAGTTAAAACACTCACTTCCTTTGTGTTTTACTTAATTATTGATTATACCGTTTTGAAAAATAAAGTCCACCTGAGTTTCTTACTGGTTCTTCTCAGGAACGGTGTAGGGTTAGAACCAGTAGTACATTTTTTTTTTCTCTCTTGATAGATATCAGACGATTCAAAAATGCTTATTAATAAGCTTACTTGAATAAAGAATAGTTTGACTTTGACTGTGACTTAATAACATTGTAAGAGTATATTTAGTACCTTATTTTGAAACTTATTTTATCACTGATATGGATCCAAAGCAATTAACTTCAGGTGTGACTCATGCTCTATTTAGGGTTATTATCCTCGTGCAGAAAAATCTCTTTCTACACTTATAACCAGAGATCGGAAAAATGTGCGTCATTGTTCGCAATAATATGGACATGACTCCTACGTTGATTGAATAATTCATCATTTAATCATCAGAAAATTACATATTTGACACCGGTAACTATGAAAACCTTTTTATATAGTCACATTAAAGCTTCGAAATCAAATTTCAAGAAATTATTCGTTTGATTATTCATTTTTCAATTTTGGAGTTATGTCCATATCATTACAAACAATGATGCACATTTGTCCCTGCTTATAACATAACTTATTTGTAACTCACCTATTACTATTATTGTACGTCCCATTCGGCCGCTGTCCAAACACCATATTATTAGTAAACTGATTATTCCCAAAACCCCTATTTAGCATCGGATGATGACTGGCGTTATGATAACTATTATTAAACTGCAGCATCGGATGCGTATTCTGTATCAACTGCACCAAGTTTTGTGAAGTCATGTTCTGCGGAGCGGTTTTGGAGTTGTTGTAAATGCGACTCTTTTGCAGTTTTGGTGGAGTTTTGCCGTTTTTGGGAGGCGATTGGTTCGGCTGGGGCTTTTGTATGTGCATCATTGGTTCGGGTTTTGATGGGATTGATGGGCCCTGAAAATATAAATGAAGATACAAGTCAGTAATTCTGACAGTAAAATGACAATTTGTATGTATAATTGTTTACACGAGAATCAAAATAAATCGATTAAATTGGTTTAGATATATAATGTTTAGTTAATTAATTACAGTGTTGATGAATATTTATACAATTATAATTTTTACATTTCATCTACTTTTTTTCTCATTTCAGGAATCTTGAAATGATTACAATAATAATCATCTATAAGTGGAATTGAAAATCTAATGAAAACATATATCTTAAACTTAGCATTGGTACATCCAGTATAATATATTTCAATGTAAAGGGATGTGTGTCTATACAGGGTGTCACAATAAGTGCATTCCCGCTGCCAGTGAGGTTATGAAAAGCAGAATAAACTCCTTAGGTATTTTTTTTTTAATAAGTTAAAGTTAAAGCAGTAGTAGTTCTAAGTATTAATAGTACCTAGCACCTAGAAGGTCGTATTAAAAAAAAATCGACCCTTCTGTAACTCCCAACCCATTCTGAGTCCCCTGATAGGCAACAAGATTGCACTTATTTTTTAGCCACACTGTAGACCAAGAAGTAAAATGTACTCACACGAAAATTATGATTATACTGGCCCATATTCTGGTTAAAATTCTGCCTCGGCATCCCCATACCAGGCGGAGCCATCATCCTCGGCCCCATCATATGTTGAAACTGGTGCGGAGGGAACTGATTCCCATTCGGCATCATATTCTGCCCCATCATCGGCATATGATTCTGATTCGGCATATGATTCTGATTCATTATCATGTTATTCGGGTTGTTTTGGTAGTTCATCTGGTTTGCGTTTTGCATGAACTGGTTCACGTTTTGGCCCATTTGGTTGGGCATTTGGTTGGGCATATTGGGTGGCATTTGGTTCATCATGTTGCCGGGTTGGTTCATCATGTTTTGGGGGGCGAAGGGTAGTGGGACTGGCGCTTGAAGACCGGGTGGTCGTTGGAGAATG
>JALPQI010009871.1:0-44550 GCA_025490895.1 Thaumatotibia leucotreta | reverse complement strand
AGTTCGATAAAAAAAAATGAAAATCGGTTTACGACTATCGGAGATATCGAGTAATACACACAAAATAAAATCAGTTGAATTGAGAACCTTCTCCTTTTTTGAAGTCGGTTGAAATAGTGATACCTACAGAATTCGTTTATGGACGTTTTTCGTGTCGAATTTGAGGTATAATTTTATTTTATTTTATTTGTAGCCTATTAATTAGGCTAATCCGACGAACAAATTAAAAAAAAACGGCCAAGAGCATGTCGGGCCATGCTCAGTGTAGGGTTCCGTAGTTATTTTTTGCGTATTTTTTTGGACCTATGGATCAAAAGTTAGAGGAGAGGGTTAGGGGGACACTTTTTTTTCATCAGGGCAATTATTTCCGAAAATATTGACTTTATAAAAAAACTTTCATTAAAGACCCGTATTCTTTTTAAGAGTCCTATTCAATGATATCCCACACTGTATGATTACAGCAAATAAAAAAAAAAACATCCTCACTACACCAGTTGGGGAGGTACCTGAAAAAAATGTTTTTTGTAGTTTTTACTATACCACTTTGTTGACATAAATAATATGTATACCAGTACCAAATTGCAGATTTCTAGCATTAACGGCCAGTATGGCCACACTAAGCTATGCTGCGGACAGACGGACTGACGGCCAGACGGACATGGCGAAATTATAGGGGATCCGTTTTTGCCATTTTTGGCTACGGAACCCTAAAAAAACGCTTTGGCAAATGAAAGGTTTTTCTTTTTGCCATAATCGGTATAATCACAATACGATATTGAGTGAGCATTAAAATAAACCTACACATTTTTTGGTATACGCTATACATACTCAATTACTCATGTACATACAAAAAACTTATGCACAGTCAAGTGCAAAAATAAGTATCAAAAGAATGCGCTCATAAATATGTTACGACGTTCTTATTACACAGAATTAGAGTGCACTGAGACATATTTTTAAGCATTGTTGTTTACACTTTATTTTGTCTTTGACTGTACGAAATATTTAATTTATTTTATATTTACAAGTTCTTTACGGTGAAGGAAAACAATACATCGTGAGGAAACCTGCGAAGAAATTCAAGGGTGTATGTGAAGTCCCCAACAAGTTTAGTACAGAGCCAGCGTTGGAACCACACAAAATAGATCGAGTTGCGGAAAAATGGCCAGAATACAATACAAAACAAAGGCGTAAGTTCGCCATCCTAGTAACGTTCTTAAAGATTCTCTAATCCAGTGTGATTGCTCTAATTCTATGCTATATGCGTCAGGAATCAGCAGATCTTTAAGCGAACGATGATTACACAAGCTGAAGTGGCGATGGTTAGGGCACATATCTCGAAAAACCGATGGCTGTTGGGGCAAGCAGGTACACCAAGTACTGGCAAACGCAGCGTGGTACGTCCAACCGCAAGGTGGTTAGACGACCTGGTTAGAGTTGCGGGGACTCGGTGGATACTCACATCTGGCCAAAGTGGAAATCTATTGAGGCCTATGTCCATTAGTGAATATTGCTGAAATAATGCTATACGCGTAGAAAAATAGTAAAAAAATATAAGTATTCCATGTAATTTTAAAGCGCACGCATCTAGGTCATCGCCCCGCTGATAATCTCGCGCTGGCATTTCGAAACACATTTGCATGCACCTGTTGACAGATTCTGTGATCTTTTACTTTATTCTCAACTACTGATTTTGTCGTGCTTCACGGCAGTAAGAATACGTTTGTCACCAGCTCTTTCCTTCGGTGAAGGCGGCTAAGGGATTAAAGTGTCAGTGACTATTTGTTTATTGAAGATTGATCATAACGCCGCGGCCACGACATCGATCTAAGGCGACCGGCTTAGCGGAAAACGTATGGTGCTTGCTCTCGTACCCATATTGGCATCCCGCTCCAACTCATGGATTCGCTCGCCGCTGGTCGCCTTAGACCAATGTCGTGGCCGAAGCATTATAGTGGACACACTACTGCGATCACCAGCCCAAGCGGGCTAGGCAAGCGCCTAGCGTGGCGATTATAGGCATCTACCTCCTAATGCGTCCATACGCATAGGCTAAGAAGAAGCCGTTGTCCAGCAGTGGATTGATATAGGTTGATGATGCGATGTCATGACAAATTTTGTAACAAAAGCTCACTTTAGCTACAAAAAATCCTCAATATTCAACGACGACGTAGGTAGTTTTCCAAAAAAAACAGTTACATTAACCTTCAGCATACGAGGTGGGGTATATACCAGTGGCCTATTTCACCATAATTACAAGTGTGACAATTGTAAAATATCACTGTTACTGACGTCACAGACCTCCGTAGGCTACGGCTACCGCTTACTATCGGACGGTCCATGTGCTTGTTTGCCACCAACATAAAATTATTACTAATAACGTTATTGTATCGTTAATAAGCTACTTTTTATTTTCCGAAATCCGTGACAATTGTAGCAAGGTTTAGTACAATTTTCATTCAATCTTGACACGAGGTTCGGCATATGTCGGAATTTCGCTACAATTGTCGTGTTTTTGTGACAATTGTAATTTTGCTTCACAAAAAAGTAGTTATTTACTGCTGATTTATTTAAGTTCCTGCACTACATTTTATGTTGGTGGCAAACAAACGCACGGCCCTTCCGATGGTAAGCAGTAACTGTAGCCTATAGACGTCCCCGATTGGAGAAACAGTAAATTTACAATTGTAGCACTTGTCAATGTGGTGAAATTGGGGCCAGAGCTCAAGTGTTTGGAAACGTCATATTATAGACATTTTTCACCTCGTATGCGGAGGGTTAACTTTGTATGTTATCATTAATTATTAATGATTAAAATTAATGAAAGCATACGAATTCTTCCTCCTAATGCGTTTATACGCAAAGTTAATAGGAGAGGCCTACGTCCAGCAGTGGCCTATCATAGGCTGATGATGATGATACAAATTAGGCTCGATTTCACCAAACCGTTATTCAAAGAATACCGCTTACCCTCAGATACTTAAGTAAATATGTATGTCAAATTACTATGGAGTTTTGACAGTACTACCCGAGAGTAAGCATTATTCCTATAGCATAAAAGTTTTATGAAATCGAGCCTCAGCATATCTTTCTTTGGTAAACTTTATTTATTTGTACGTTAAGGTGGATTTACACCAAAGCAGCGAATGCTCATTCTATCCCCACTCTACGAAATTCGTTCGCTATATACAAAAAACGTAATTTCTTCGAAATTCGTTGATTTCGTAGAGTGGGGAATAGAATGAGCATTCGTTCGTTTGGTGTAAACCCACCCTTAGGGCATTAAAGTCCGGATCCGTATCAATTGTAAATAATATTGTATTATAAGTTTTGTAACGATTCTGTGGTCTAAATCGATACTTAAGCAAGATTTTACTTGCAACTAGCGGAAGTTTTTTCAATGACAAAGGTATTGAAAATGTAAATGTAAAGCATAAGAAAGGCTTATTAAGCAATTTTCCTGTTATGTGTAATTTTATTACACTTTTTTCCCTTTGACGTCTTTCATCGATCATCATGAATGGTTTTTCTTTGAAACGTAGTTACACATTTTTTCTATGAGTTGTCGTCATATTTGTATGTGTGAAATGAAAAACAATTGATCATTAATCTTTTATGTCGTCGACATAAACAAAAAATGTAACTACTAGATATGTAGGATTTAATACGAGCGAATTTCTTTAGTACTGTTTAATACACAGAATATTTTTTTGCCCAGTACGTTCTTCCTACGATCATCGTATGATTGTGGTGTAATGGGAAAACACCTTTAGAGTACAATAAGTATATTTCAATAGCTTTCACTTAAAAAATAATACAAAAAAATACTATGATACATTCGGCGCGGAATCTACGCTCGTTTACAGGTAATTTTAAAAGCAAGTTTAAATAATAGTTAAGTTTAATTATAGTTACATTGTTCCTTAGATATTGTAAAACCGTCGTTAAGTAGAACATATTCATTTCAATGGATTAGCTGAATTAATGCTATGTATGAAAAATCGAATCACAAAAAAGTTGCCACATTCTAAGCGATATTTCCTCAAATCGACCATCAAGACTAGGGGTCGGAACTATGGGTGCAAAATTTTAACAAAACTTCAAAATGACCCATGGGAACACCAAGGAAAGTACGAATATTATTAAATAATCTGTTACCAATTTGAATCGCTATCTTAAAATCTTGAATTAAGAATGTTTGGGTGTGTACATATGTATGGATGTTTGTGTCTACTTGACAAGTTTTGTTAAAGTTTTGCACCCATAGTTGCGATCCCTAATCACGACATATACCCACAAACGTTTCCTCAAGGTCTCTCAGCAACTTCGGTCGAACATCCCGTGGTTACAAGCGAAAGGTCGTGATGCCGCAACCGGCAAGGTCCGGCCTAAGTCGGAAACTGGCTTTCGACAGCTAAGGTAAAAGTACGAACCATGCCCGTATTTGGTCATGAAGATTCTATTATACTTGACAGCGACGATTAATGGGTGAGACTCAGCGATTTCTTGAATATCTCAAACCTATAAGGCTTTATAAGTCAATAAATATAGTTACGCCTCGTTATTTTATAAATTTCCTTGGTTGTGCAAGATTACAAGTATTTACCCTTTATAATACACTAGCGACCCGCCCCGGCTTCGTACGGGTAGGTACTATACCTACATATAAACCTTCCTCTTGAATTACTCTACCTATTTAAAAAAAATCTATCAAAATCCGTTGCGTAGTGTGAAAGATTTAAGTGTACAAAGGGACATAGGAACAGAAAAAATGACTTTATTTTATACTATGTAGTGATGATCAGGATGCTTTGCTTAGCCAAGTTGCCAATAGCTAACGCTTAGTAGCGTATCATAGTTTTCCCTCTCTGTCACTATTTCATATTAGTGCGACAAAGACGGTTAGCTGCCTTTCGTTTATTATTGACGATTAAGCGTTAGCGATTGGCAACATGTCTAAACTTGTAAACAACATAAAAGGCCTTTTAAAGATAAAAAGGAAAACCGTGCTATGATTTCAAAATGCTTCAAAAACGACGCATCAAGTGGCAGCTGGGATGCAGTCTGTAATTTTTTTTTATGATCTTTTTTTTTATGCTATAGGTGGCAAACGAACAGACGAATCGCCTGATGGAAAGCGATTAACAACGCACATCTTTAATTTAATACCGTGTTAAATATGATCACATGCTACATTCAATACTCCTGATTTAATTTTCAGAAAAAGTATAAGTACGCCGGAAGAATGTAAACAAGAGGAATATTTTGGTGTGCGTACCTACAATGTTTGATGCCTCAATTAGTAGTTCAGGTAGTTTTCGGCAATATAACCAACGCCACAACCAGAACTGAGTGGAAACCCATTGAAGAGACATATGTTCAGCAGTGGACGCAGATATGCTGAGAAGAAGAAGAAGATGGCAATATAAATTTAGTTCTTGGCCACCCAAAACTACATTTACAATAACAAAGGCGAAAAATCAAGGTGGCCGGTGAACCGCCTAAACTAGCTTATTTTCGTGAGATTCAAAAGGATAATATTTCGTAACATATAATGCAATTGTCTCACTCTATACCTGGGTACGTAAATGGATAAGCAAACCATAAATAAATTTATTTAAGTTTTACCCATGCACGTATGCCGCTACACACAAGTTATATTTAGCCTAATGCCAAATTTGGGGGTTTCTGTTTGGGGGTAAGATAGCCGGTGTAATTACTGGCATAGATAGAGGCAATTAATCTAAGTCCTCAGGGTAGTCAGCGCAGTCCAATAATATCCATGGGCCAATTCCAGCTTTCCATCAGGTGGGCTGACAGGTCAGTTGTCTACCTTCGTCACATAAAAAAAAATGGATGGCATATCGATATTGTAATCCAACTAGCGAAGTTATTTAGTCCCGGGGAACTTAGGGAAAATCAGAGTTTGGAGTCACACCTGCCAGATGAAACTGAATTATTACAAATAACCCTTATAGTACCAGGGATGGTCATACAGTTTTTATTACCTTGTGCTAAGTTGCCGTATATTTCATCAACGTAGGTACCTATACCCCTTTGAACGCCAAGAATCATTAAAATGGTCATGTACCTATTGTTGCTGCTTACCACGTTTGTAAGCACAAGCAGTCGCTAAAGTGTTCTTCGAGTATGCTGTCAAAGTAACTGTCTTGCTGACAGATGAGGTTTATTTTCTTTGTTCATTAGTAGAGCTACTAGCGTGTATGTCAGATGCAAGAGAGAAGTCGTTTAAAAGGTTATATTAGCCGTGTCAACTATCGGGCATTAGTACACAATAGAATGTAATAACTGACCCAATAGAGGACCAACTTCGACATTTGTAATGCTTATTAGTCGCCGCAGCCCATTGGCATTTACCGGCGGAGCATCTGCCTAAGTGTTTTAGCGTTAGACACGTGCCAAGGTGAAACGAGTGTGCAACCTGCGTGGCTACCTTCTATTATGAGAATATGCCTACTAATGTAACATACATTCAATTATAATGCCATTAAATAAAATAAAAAATGTGTCAAACTAGTAGCAAATGGTGCGTAGCTACCGCAGGTTATCGATGGTTAAAACTAGAATAATGCTTGCACTTTCTGTTAGAAGTCTAAATTGCGAGTATAATTTCTCAAACTTTTGTCAAAAAAATATATAATATTCGCAAGACCCTTCGTCTTTGGGGCAGAGGATCAAATGCCAAGCGGTTTCGTAAATGTTAGTGCTACGCCAATCCTTCCCTAACTTTCAACTTAACCTAAGTTGGAATCTGAGATATACGCAAGGATAATAATAGATATTGATGATGTTGATGACTCTAATTCCTGAAGAAATACCCTTGTACAAAAATACCCTAGTACAAAAAAACCACACGACTGCTTAGTTAAATATCGACTCTTCTGTTAGTTGTTTTTTATAATAAATTTGAATATATTTTTCTAATGTCCTAACACTAAGTCATAATTTCTCCAAACTCCCATTTAGTCTCTGATTATAGAAAAAGGAAAATCGGAGTGCTTGCTCTAGTAATTCCCAACCAAACATTACTCTTGGTTTTATCTTACGTTTATTAATCGATACAAAGTATACAATTAAAAGGTATAACATAAATCATTAAAATATAATTAAAACTAAAATCAATCTAAAAACTTTGGCCCCCGCGAGGCATGGTGCCAAAGATGCTGGCAGCTACCTTCAACGCATAGCGATGCTGATGCGTTGAAGGTAGCCGCTAGCACTGCGATCACTAGTTGCGTCCGACAAGCCGCTTGGATAAGTCTTTAACGCAGTCTCAACCCCGAACGGCGTGATTATGTGATTATGTATCCGGAGCCGAGACCCGAGTATTTTAAAATTTTACGAATTTCACCCGCCTTCGCAGCACTCTCCTGTTTGCTGGTTCCAGAGCCAGTGTGTCTATACACGTGGCATTCCAATCTGGCTACCTTCCCAATCTCCATGAAACCTAGGTTTTAGGTTCCAGTATGACAAGTTTAACATCCATAAAGTATGAAATTGATCTAACAAATTGAAACAAAGTCTGCCGTAAATGTCTTATTTTTGTAATTCATCATCATGTGTGAGTTAGCCAAAATCCCGCGATATATAGCGTAAAGCGAGAAGCGTTACGAATGCGGCAATAAATGTAAAATAAATAAAAAAAGAAAATTAGATCAGTGTAAGCTACGATATCGCTCCTTTCTAGGGTGAATAAATGAACATTGGTTAATAGATAACTCAGATGCTCTAGAATGTGTAGTACCTACGTATTGTACAGATTTTGTGTCAATGTGCCACTGGTATCAATTTGAATAGTGAAACTTTTATCCAAAAAAAAAACGATTAAAATGAATTAGTTAAAACTGAAAATATGTACTTCTAAACTATTTCTTGCCAAACTCAATAAATAGAAGGACACTGTTCAATAAATATCAAGTAAAGGTCAGCTTGTAATAGTGGCAAATAAGGCATTAATTCGTGCACAAGGGTACAAAATCATGTCGCTGAACCACAGGGGGTTAGAAATGTGAGTTTCTGATAGCTAAATTAGGAGTAATGTGAGGTCTGAATAGATTATCCTTTTTGAGATTTAGTTGTAAGTTTAAATGTTGTTTTGATTAAACTATATACAGCAAATTGCCTTTGCATGAGATACTAGAAATAAATAAAAAACGTCGACAAATATTTTTTATTGTTCTCGAATTTTAACTGGTGTCTCGATCACAGATGTCATATACACCATAGATCAAGCAAATGTATCTACTTAGCGTGTCAAATGAACTCAGTGAAATCCACTGATTTGTCCGTCTTTAATCGCAGCTTGCAGCTTTCGGGCGTCAAATTACGTCAAAAACCATTAATAATGCATCCTTAAGTAATATTAATTGCAACAACACAAAAAAAAATGAATACTCAAGGGCCTGAGACATATTTAAAATCATAGGCAAGTAACAACTTCAGTACAAAATCTGACACGCTCGGCCGCCATACAAATGAATGAACTTGTTTCTTCTATCCAAATCTAATTCTGTGGTCTCGATGTTTCTGCTTCAAACTTTGTAAATGTTATATTTATTGTATGTAAAATTTTTAGGTACATTTTTCAGAGGGAATCATTGTGTTTTATTTTCAAGGTTTCCAATAAAAAAGCTTTTACACAAAACATTTTTAAAAATCTATGAAGGTTTTACACTTTATCTACGCATGACGACACATTTTGTAGTGGCATATTTTTTCCTTAAAAATTGTGTGTACTAGGTACGTCAGGTACGTGGTATATCCAAGTTCAAAAATATGTGTAGGTACATTTTGTAACTTATTTCATTGCAATAAAGTGCAAAGTTGGAGTCATAGGTATTAATGAACTCGACTATACAAGACATTATAAACTCCTTCGGATCGTCTTTAATTTATTGTATGTATTTTCTTGTTTTACCGCTTGATACCTAACTTATAGTGGTTCCATATTATTTGGAAGTCTACAAATATAATCCGATAGGATATTGAGTTAATTGAATTTAAACTTTCGTGAGGCATAATACCTATAAATATAATTAAACGGTTAAACTTGTTGTTTTATTTTAGTTACTACGCGTGACATCTTTTGGAGAGCCTAGGTCTCCATTATCAAGCACTGAGCAACATTATTAATAAAATCGGAAAACATTTACAAACTTAAAAAGTGGGTAATCTTATTTCTCTCTCTCCTCCGTTAGGTAGTTTTAATTTTAATGTAGGTATCCTCACTCGATTCGTAAATTTTTTTTCGTTCATACCTTGTATCGTAATGTACTAATCCTCTTCATTCGCCTACGTTTTATTAGTTACTATTAAGATATAACTAAAATGACAGACCATCACTTTTGCCACATACTGTGCACCCATAAAATATGAGACTCAATAAAAACTGTAATTTATTGACGGGGACACATGGCGAAACATACATATATCTACATACAAATATACCAGTAATACATTGCAGGTAAGTACGTATAATCTCATTCAACGGTCCTGAGCTTTTAATTTTACTTTTATTTTCGTAGAAAAAGTAACTTTGCAATGCATTGCGTGTTGACAGAGAGGTAAGATGAGAGAGTTCACTGGGCATTAATATAGGAAATAGTGAAACTTACAAAACTAAATATTGAAAAAAAAAACAAAATTGAAAAAGGAGCTTTAAACTTTTAAAGTTACATAAATAACTGTAGACGGACCATGAGCTACCGCGGCGTTATTAATTAATATGATTTATTTATTACATTAATAGCTTACTTCCTAAGACTCTGTTGGGGTCCTGCATTTTATACTAAGAATGATTACCATATTCTTGGTGCTACCGCACTGGGGAGCATTTTTTTGCGAAACAATGGTGACTCCCACTTTTCCTAATTACATAAAATGACTACAATACTAAATAGTTGTGTGAAAGAATCACCACTATTTCCGTTATACTCTCAGATGGCCTTTTTTGTCGACTAACGGGATTTTGTTGATAAAAAAGAGAAAGAGACCTTTACCCATCGATAGGATACTGTAGGCTCATAAAGTACCTAAATAAATACTTTCCACAGCATTGTACCTGCCATACAAAATCAATAAATAATTTTCTATTAAATATTAATAGTGAATGAACAATAAATAATATTATTTTATCGTTGATAAATTTGGTAACATAATAGTAACTTGAACAATAAATGCTGATAATCATATAAGATCGCAGGAGTCTGATGGATACGGGTGGCGCAGGACCGCTCATTGTTGGAATCTTTGAGGGAGGACTATGTTCAGCAGTGGACGTCCTTCGTCTGATATAATGATGATGATGAATCAAATAAAAATAAAAGAAAAAAAAATGTATTTTGTAGACTTGAACGCTCTCACGTCCTCTCTGGCGGTTCGTCGTCCCGCCAAGGTTGCATTTCTCGGCCCAAGGGAAATAGCTCGAGATCATTTCTCTCGTAATGTAAACTAAAGAAAAAATACACCTGGTAAATGTCAAATTGTTCCGTCGCTCGGGACCGGTGTAATTAAAAACTGTAAAAAGTAAAAATCTTTACCGATTCAGTGGAGATAGCGCTTGTCTGTATAGGTCTTAACTATTTTTAAGATCGTGCAAGTTTTATACATAGTTGCAAATTTTATGAGTTTTATGCGCCGTTGCTAATAAGGTAATGTTGATATGCATCAATACAATCTATACAGAATGTAAAAAGTGTTGAAATTAATCTTGATTTGGTCTAATTCAGAGCAATGTATTCAGTTCCACACATTAAATCGCCGGTTTAAAGGCAAAACCAACTATTTCGGTAAAACATCTTTTAGCAAATACTATTCTATATCATTGGCATAAAATACAATTTTTCAAAACCAACTTCAAGGAAATAGTTGGTCCTGCCTTTAACTTTAACCCGACGAAATAAAACTAGTCAGCTCACAATTTTTCTATTTAGGTAGGTATATTATTATACAGAGTTTAGCTAAAATAGTGATGATCGCTTTAATGATTAATATAATGTTTTTCTACTCCCATACTTTTATTCGTCATTTACAGGGTCGTGAAACCACCCTTAAGCCCCTACCTTACAGATGTCAAGACAAGTCTATATTGTTTATTGCCTATAAACGCATTCGGGCATGCATAAACGCAGTGCGACGCACGAACTAGCAAATGCTCGCTCAGAACACTGTGAAAACGCGGCTTAAGTGTACCTTTATTACATTCGAATGTTACTCATTTTGACATGTGCCGTCAGTCATCTGAAATTAAATTAACTTTTATGTTATTCTTACCATTTAAAACGAAAAATAAATGCGTCCAGGCAGCTTCTAGAAATGTACCAACAAGTTGTCGGTACATTTCTTTCGTTGTTACAACAACGTGTCGAATATAAAGAAAAAAAACGGTGTATGATAATTTTGCGGTTAATGCACAAAAATAGTAACAGCTCGAGTGAATCCGCGAGGAAACGATACAAAGCAAGCGACTTGTAACTTTAATGGATAAAATCAGTTAATTGCCTATGATTTTAATCATAATTAGTTCTGAATTAATGGTAGACCTTCGAATGGTAATGCTTATACTTATCAATGCCAGGTTTACACATTTTCTTATTTAACCACGCCAATTAGTAGGCTGATAGTTTTTTGTTTGTAATAATTATGTTAATACGATTTCATTTTGTACCTTAATTTAAAGGCATGTTTTTAAATAAACATGTAAATGAAAATATCTTCAATTTAATAAATATCATGCGGTGTCTACTTAGATACACCATGGCCATAATATATTGTTCAAGATTTTTCATGAAAAAAATAATTTCTCCATAAATTATGTAGGTACATGTTACCTACATGTAAATGAGTCTGATGAGGCATATAGAATCCGTGAACAACCTTGCTTATATTTAGTCATTCCGTAGGTTCGGTTGAAAATATTTAATGTTATTTTAAAGCGACGACTGGTACGATTAAACAGGGAAATATTTAGTGTAGGTTGTACATAAGCGAATATAGTATATTGTCCATAGTTAAATTTCAGACTCCGCCATACAGTTTTTTTTGTTAATTTTTAAAATACATATTATACAACTCGTTTGTATTTTGTATGAAACTCCTTGTCACAAGGAACAATGTAACAAATTTCTCATATAACAAATTCTTGTACATAACTAAAAGGCGTCGCGTGACGAACTTCATCCATTACATTTACTGTAAATAAAATTAAACCTTAATTACTAGCCCATAATGCTATTCAAAATGCATTTAGTAAATATCGTTTTGCTATTTTGAAAAGCTCCAGTACTGCTAAATGTGCCAGCCGTGGCATTAAAAACCAACCGTAGCTGAGTTGCTTCAAGTGTTATGCGGAATGCATTAAAACGCGGGTAAATTTTGCAGTTTCCAAAAAGGCCAAAACCGATTAGCAGCGTGCTTGAAATAAGAATGTCAGTTGAATTATAGACTTGGTTGACTCTTCGTGCCTTATTTCTGTGAAGGTATGAGGTGCGGTATAGCAGAAAGGAAACCGCTGAGCATGAAAACGGAATGTCAATGTAATTAAAGCGGTATAAATCTAGCTATTCCGTTATGGGACTTGTGATATGCGGAGACTGTGGCAAGCAGATGTCCTCACATCAGTAGATTCAGTAATTCAATTTAGCAATTTAGAAATATGTGTGTGTACATCTCCGATATGAGGCATTCCATATTTCAACTACAAACGAGACTTAATCGCGTAAACTTTTTAGTACTTACTTTTTCGGCCAGCTAAAGCCAATTCCACGTTGATCGGTTTGGGGAGATCCTTAAGGGGCAATTACATTGACCGCATGATGTAAGCATTGTCGGTGAAGTGTGTAATTGCCGCTTTACGTTAAATGTTATTCTGACGTTTCGGGCATGACGTTACATCTGTAGTAGCAGGCAGACCCAACGGTAGAGCCATGCCCACGGCATGATAAAATGTTTGCACTGTGTGCTATACGATGTACTAAGATGAAAATTCTCTGAAATCAATTCCACTGTCCAATGTGTCCACTATGATGACGCTGCTGCCAATCATCAATCTTTTATCAAATAATAGTCAGTGACACTTCAATCCCTTAGTCGACTCTTACGACACCCATAGGAGGAGCTGGGGTGGTAACAAATGTATTCTTACTGCCGTCACCACACGGCATCTGAAATCAATTCCCTCCCTGCAAATAATTACAGAAAAATTCTGTCATCAGTCAGTTTACAGTAAAAACGACACATGACTAGACGCAGTGCTTGATGGTAATGAATGAGGCGGCAAATGGTTGAGCCAATCAGGTGAGCTTGAAAAACTGCATTAAAAGCGATAGAAAATGCAGTGCAAGGCTATCTCCAGAGTCGAGTCGATGAAAACAAACGAGCTAGGCCGTCACTGCAGCAATTTTAATTTATTATAATTATAAAACAATTTTTAAGAATTATTTAACACATTGCATTTGACAAGTACACATTCATTAGAATAATGGATAAAGTAAGAACTTTATCCATTATTCTAATGATGTATTTCACGTAAACTAACCTGTCAAAATTCATGATAAGGTTCGCTGATATAAAATAAGAAGCTGTATCGTGTTGTTCACCATATTTTATTCGCTGAATCAGTTATAAGTGAAATGTAAAAACAAGGATTTAAGCTCGTATTCCTTAAAAACAAAACCTTAATCTTTTGAGACGAATATGTACATAGTAACTAGGTACATGTAAGCCATTTCATATATGATGTAATTATATCCCTTTCTTACCATCTTTCTTCTCTTTATACTCAGGCTCTAATCTCCATGTAGGTACTACTGAAAGCTGAAACAAGCACTTCACAACAATTTGTAACGATCTTCTTCCGTTCTAACTCATCGATCCAACAAACTTTTTCTATCGACCAACATCAATTAAGAACTTGCTAACATCCTTAAAGGATGCGCCTGCGCCAGGTGTCCTGTCCGTGTCCATATTAGTCGCACGAACACCCACTGACGGTAATTAGTACTTAATCTTGCTCCCTTGTTACAATAAGACCAAGTAGAGTAGAGAATATACTGATGTGCTGAGCGGGCAGCGGATCGGAATTTGTTTGAACGCAATAATAGTCAGAATATGATCAAGCCTAATAGGTACCTACCTACTTCGCTGCAGAATTTCTGGGTTCAAAACGTAGACACGTTATTATTTTTAGATCGACAAGGTTTTGGCAGAAACGCTATATCATTTTACTGAAAAATTTGCTGTATAAAATCTGTTACCATGTATATGAACGACATAATATATATTCGAATAAAGATGGAGCTTTACAGACTTTTTTGAGTGGTTGAGCCTTTCGTCGGACTTTTGTATTAATTAAAACTCAAGATAATGGAGAAAGTGGTTCGTGGGCTGTTTTTATGGCGTTTTTATTTCGTCATTGTCGTATTGGCAAGAGACGACAAATTGTTAGAAGAGATGACCCTAAAACATTTATTTTAATGAAAACGTAATTCAGTACCAGTCTAATAGCGTAATTAATGTTGTTGCTACTCGTCCTCCCGTTTCGGTAATAATCGCAGGACAAAAATGACGAATACGAGCGGTTAAAACGCTCCTCGTACAATCACCTTCGAGCTCTTGCTTCTAAATTATTAATTTACGAAATCGCTCCCGCTCCGCTTATGCCTATTTTCAACCGATTGCGCATCAATGACTGTCAATCGTCACCGGACGCGCGGCATCTGCGGTTCCGGTCCGGTACCATCCGTCTAGTACCGGTATTGGCGCACCTTTGATACTTTGGATCTAGGCTTTGCATAATAAGTTGGAGATCCGTAGTGAAAAGGTATTTTGAATCGATATCAGGTACCCGTATTTTATTTAGTTCGTTTTGTTTCAAAGTTTTTTGAAAGCGAAAGGAAATGGCGTCATTGACCGGCTTAATTTATATATTAGTGATTAGTATAGTTACAATATCTGCACTGGTGCCTCTTTTTAAGCGTACAGGACACTTGTGCTAAGAGAGCATCGCTCTTCCACATGTTATATCTTATATGTAAATGGGTATTCTTAGGTATACATATTATTTCTAGTAACAGTTATACACCGTGATCTCTAATAACCCGAAAGATTTTAACAGTGTCTTCCTGACCATATCTAGAAACTATAATGTCGTATAAACTTTTCTGGATATCGCCTAGTTTCAGAGTTATAAAAAAAAACATATTTTCTAATTGTTACTCAGTACAAAAGGTCTTTTCAACGGCGTTGGTGCCCTTATGGAGAATAGTCTCATTAATTTCTTTAATAGATGTCAAAAAGTGAGAAATAAATAATTAAAAAATGAGGTTTTTGTAAAAAAAAACCTTAACACTCATTGTAAGTGCTAGTTTTATGAATAACATTTACTTTTTATGTTAAAATACATACAATTTTTTTTTTTTAATTATAAAAAAAAATTTCCTTTCGCCAAAAATGACAAAAGTGATATAATATTTTTTGTTTGTTTTTACATCAAAAATGCGTGGTTAAAATCTTTCGGGTTATTCGAGATCACGGTGTATAACTATTTTATTTTAAAGTGATAGGTACAAATGGATAATGATAGATTGTATTGGTACTTTACTTTGTGTGTATTACGAGAACCAAATTTATCAAACTATAATCCTTATTGTCTAGTAGAACTACACAATAAGGATGGTAAAACATGTGCAATTCCATGAGAGGATTCACGGTATTAGGAATATTTGATTCAATTCTCAAAAGTCATCCACGCCAAAATTATCTAGGTTCAAGGGGCCTACCATGATCTCAACCCTAAACTTGGCAGAAATTGAAAAAATCGTGCGTTCTAGCCTCCTCACCGCCGTGTAGAGCAAAAAAAATCAGTCTTTTAAAAAATACAAATAGTGGGTCAAACAAAAAGTATGTAACGGGTGTAAGTCAGCCTCCGTAGCCTAGTTGGTAGTGACCCTGCCTACGAAGCTGGAGGTTCCGGGTTCGAATCGGCATTATTTGTGTATTTATTTATCACAAATATTTGCTCCTTGGTCATGGCTGTCTATGTATTTAAGTATCTATATGTAATATGTATCTATCTATCTATACATACATAATTATAATAATACATACATATAATAAAGCTGAAGAGGGTCGAAAGTCTGTACATGGAAGATATTTACAAAAAAATGATGGAGGAGGTCTTAAAATCGATAATAGATCACATTTATGTAATTTTTAGAATTTTTGTCTGTTTGTCGGTTTGTCTGTTTGTCTGTTTATTGCACGGAGCATCACGAGAGAACGGCTGGATGGATTTTAATGAAAACTTCACCGTCGTATTCAGGAGACCTCGGGTCGGGACATAGGATATAAAAAATGGTCAAGTGTGAGTCGGACTTGCAGTAAAAAATTACAGTTAAATCAACCTATCTCAAAAAGTATAAGAGATATTTTGATCAAACCAGAAGTGGTTGAAAGAGTTCATTACTATGCATGTGTCGTCATCATCATCATCATCATCATCATCATATCAACCGAAAGACATCCACTGCTGAACATAGGCCTCCCCCAAAGATTGCCACAATGACCGGTCCTGTGCCACCCGCATCCAGCGGACTCCTGCATGTGTAAATATGTATGTGTAAACGGAACAAATTACAAAAACTGCGTAATTTATTTTAAGAGACATGACCAATCAATTTACAAGAAACACCTTAAATGTAATAGCCTACAACAATTTAAAAGTATCAGCAGACGCGACGCATTTGCCATGACTATTTGAGCAGGCGCTATATTAATAAATGAGGACTGAATTCTTCAACCCTCAACAATTTATCAACACCATTTTTCTCAGAACTTTATACCCCGTACTTTCAAATAATTGAACAAGGGCACACTTTCAACGACTTTAATAGCTGATATCTCCAAAACGATCCGCTTAAAGAAAAAAGTTTCTGTAATTTTTAAAAACGTTTCTTTTAATGTCACATACGCTTACGATTATGTACAGTCGAGTTCATCAAATCCAAGGCTTCAAAAATAAATGAGCATAGAAAGATACATATTATTATGCATCTGAACAAATTTACCAATCAAAAATATGTGTACATATTATCTGTCAAAATAATCCCAGCATGTGTCACATTAATATTTAGCAACTGAAAAGTAAAAATTATGTAACTATGTGCAACTTCACAAATATCAACGCAAAACCTGATTGCGTGAACTGTGTTCTCGAGCCTACGACCCTCAAGTTCATAGACTGATAGCGAAGGTTAACCCCTCGGGCCTTCGGCCCTCGGATTCGCGTGAACTGTGTTCTCGAATCTACGACCCTCAAGTTCATAGACTGACAGCGAAGGTTAACCCCTCGGGCCTTCGGCCCTCGGGATCGCGTGAACTGTGTTCTGGAACCTACGACCCTCAGGTTCATAGACTGACAGCGAAGGTTAACCCTTCGGGCCTTCGGCCCTCGGGATCGCGTGAACTGCGTTCTCGAACCTACGACCCTCAGGTTCATAGACTGACAGCAAAGGTTAACACCTCGGGCCTTCGGCCCTCAGTATCGCGTGAACTGTGTTCTCGAATCTACGACCCTCAGGTTCATAGACTGACAGCGAAGGTTAACCCCTCGGGCCTTCGGCCCTCGGGATCGCGTGAACTGTGTTCTCGAACCTACGACCCTCAGGTCCATAGACTGACAGCGATGGTTAACCCCTCGGGCCTTCGGCCCTCGGGATCGCGTGAACTGTGTCCGAGTCTACGACCCTCAGGTCCATAGGCTGACAGCGAAGGTTAACCCCTCGGGCCTTCGGCCCTTGGGATCGCGTGAACTGTGTTCTCGAGCCTACGACCTTCAGGTCCATAGACTGACAGCGAAGGTTAATTTCTTTGCTACACCGAACGCAATACGTTTGTAACTTGGCTGTTAATCTGATATCTTATCACCAAAAGGACCAATTCTAAGAAACCCATTTACCAGACATACATTTGAAAATGTACATCACAGATCACCGAACAGCACGCGTGCGAAGTCGCGGGCACAGCTAGTTATATATATATCGTCGCCTAGTACCCACATCACAAGCCTTAATTGAGCTAACCGTGAGACTAGGTTTATTTGTGTAAGATGTCCCAAGATATTTATTTAATGGTTATAAGTATGTTGTAAATGGTTAAATGCTATTCAGTTTATCAGTTTTTGACAGTTATTCTATGGAACTGACACATAGCGATTCAGATTATGTAGATCCTAAACTGAATCGCATTAATAGATCGTTGTAGCCCTCCAGATCACCTTTTTGATTCGGCGTGTCGAATTAAAGTTGTTTTATGCTGTCAAAAATGAGAGCGTTACAGGGCAAGGTCTACATTATGGAGTTCAGGAGGTGTCCATCAAGCTGACAGATATGGAGCCCGGAGTGACCTGCACGACAAATTGCATGCATGCGTGACATAATATATATTGATAAACAATTTCAATTTAAGTAACCTAACCAAAGATCAAGCATTAAATCGTTCGCGGTACGCTTCGTTGAAAATAAATCGAGTTTATGTTTATTTTCAAAACTACAATTCATGTACATAGATTATATCTAACTAATCTACTTAACCTAACCTATATATAAGATTGGCCCTTGTGGCATTGTACCGAGGATGCTGGCGGCATTTCCTCACTGTATCGCAATACTGATGCGTTGTGCGAGGAAGTCGCCAGCTCTTCGGTTTTAAGTTACGCCAACCAGACGTTTCGCGATCTCAGCAAACAATTTGCGTGCGCTGGGGCCCGTTTATGTTGTATGTAGGTATGTAATTATTTTATTGTACACAAAACACAGGTCAGAATACACAAATAACAACTTAGATAGTTACAAAATTTAACCTATCCCTGTAAGGTCCCAGTTTCATTGAGGAATACAACAATAATTATAAACATGTTATAAACTATTTTTTTTACTATATTTTATTGTAATCGTTTAAAAATAGGAATGCTTTAAATGTTACACACTTTCTACAAATAAATTAAGCATATTGATAACAATTCAATTTGTACTAGATTAACGTATATATAACCAAATAAACTTATTTTCAATATCACTATGCTCTTTATAATGTTTTTATTTAATTTAAAAGTATCCTTACATCCACCCTTCTTTAACTCTTTATAGGGCACCGGTCTCAAAACGATCACCCTATAACACTGTCTTTTTGTATTTTTTTCTAACATATAATTTGTTGTACTACAGGATGGCGTTGAAGCTTGAACCCAGGATTTTTTTGAGTCTTGCCCGTTAAAGGGTTAATGTACCCGTCCTTGTAAATAAAGGACGCCTACAATATTTTATCGATAAAGCCACTACTAGATCTATCATTATATTCTATTGTAGCACCATCCACATTTCTAGCCGCAGGTGTCATCACTTTTTCCCATGAAAAGGAAATAAGAAAAAAACCGAAGCCAGGTGAGGGTGGCAATTAAATGGATAAGCCAGATCCTGCCAATCTGGTTCTACATTATTATAAATTGATGAACAGAGGACCTATCGCGAAAATGGAAAGACGTAAATTTCGAATATCTGTCTCTGTCGATCCAACGAAGACGGCAGCTTTGTGATAGAGATAGGTGCACAAAATTTAAGATTTTCAAAGTTCGGTAAAGGCGTTCAGCGGCCCTACCGCGAAATACGAAATTCGTAAATTTCGAGGATTTTTCTCTGTCACTCCAACGAAGGCGTCATTAGAGTGAGAGAGACAAATCCTCGAAATTTACGAATTTCGTTTTTTGCGGTAGGGCCGTTGATCAGCCATTCATGGCGAGGCAAAGGATAAGAAGAAATATGTATACATATTATAATTGATCATTGATATTTTTTTTCTCCATTTATATCGAAGTGTCTTGTAATTTTTGTATTATTATTCATTGCACATATTTATGGTGCTAATACCTTGCCGGCCTATTCATATTAATTTTCGCAGTTATTTTCACTTTACGTGCCTATGTCGACAATTTAAAGAACCATTACGGTATTAAGCCGCATAACGTTTTACAGCACAATATCATATTATGTACTGTAAAATATTATGCACTATACGTGCGAATAGATATTTATGTCCTTTTCGCAAAAGGTAAATTACTTATTCTAGTTAAAAAGTACAATTACTAGTTGATTATACGATTGTCCTTTTATGTAGGTACTTTCTTTTCCCGATTTTCGAAATCTAGGTAAGGTAGCCAGAAGGTACCTATTGTTTTCGAAAACCCAATAAACTAAATAACCAATGTAAAATCGAGTTCGGATAAACACGTCTTACCTTATTACCTAATTATTTTACAGTCCTAAATTGAATGAACGAATGGCGCTGTAATGGATGGGTTGACTAATACGTTTCAGAGTTCATATTATTGTCATTTTCTGGACCTATGGGTTGAATGATAAAAAGTTTAATATAATTTCATTGGATAAGGTAAATGTAGGTATAGGTAGGTAAGGTTGGGTAAGATGAAACGGTTTTTTTAATGGGGTAAGATAAAAAGCTACCTGAATACGCTGTGTCAGAAGGACGGCTTTTTGGCTTACTCTTTAAAAAACCGTTTCATCTCAGCCACCTTACCTATCTATCTATACCTACGTTTACCTCATCCAATGAAATTATATTAAACTTCTTTAGACATCTTATCCTATAATACTACCAATCATACGACTAAGATCTGAGAGCAAAAAAGATATGTTCATGGGTCTTAACTATTGTGGTTTGCTAATTCATACCGAACTAACCAGTCCGGCCATATTAATGTAGCAATTACTAGAAATATATTGATTTATCTTTGGCGATTTGTTAAAATGAAGATTTATTGGTTTCCTTTTTTACTAGTGGTACTGACACCTTTAAGTAGGCTCGTTCAAGTTGTTTATAAGGTTTTATAATGATTAAGTGGACAATAATATTTTACTTTACTAGGTAAAATACCAATGTTTTTAGAGTGTTATGTTTACGGTGTTCGTTTGCGCATAAAAGGAGGCAATCGCGATAATGCTGCAGTATTAAGTCCTCGTAAAAAACGGAATTTTTGTGTTGACGAAGTTGTGGATAGAAGTTCCCAATAAAACCAATGCGATAGGTAGTTGGTATTTTAATTGTTCTGAATCATCACATCTGCCTGTGACTTGGTCTGCAGAATTCTGAACGTTCCAATGTTTTCTTCCGAGTTCCAGATTTAATCGTCATACCAATTCGCTAAATCGGGTTAGAGGTTTGTTACATGTGAAGAGATAAAGATGAAGAAGGTTTCTCTTCAATAATTTCCTGAAATGTGACAGGGACGAAAAGAAAGATACTGTCAGGACACAGAGGAAGTAAGGAAAATATCCAATAATAGGACTGGTAATTAAAATCAACATAGGTACTTAAAAGCTTCATTCAACGAATACCAATTACCAATGAATTTCTTTAAATGTCCACTTCCCATCTCTCCTCGCAATTACTGGCGCCCATTAAGGGAATACAGAAAATAGATAAAAAGATCAATCGTGGTTCAAGATCAAGGCAGGCTCCCACGGCAAATGCACCTGTGCTGAGTAGGGTTTTAAACTCCGTGTGATAAATAATTGTGCAACTACTAAACATTTTTTTTTATGGATAATTGAGGCGAGGGAATAACTGCAGACATAGGCAAAATGCCTTTCTGCAATCGTATACGAAAACCGATAAGTCATAAATGGGTAAGGCCGCGGATTTTGACGAATTCGGAGCTTAAAATTTGTCTTGCTCATAAAACAAAACTGACAACATCTAGAGAACTCCGATCAATTTTAAAATATTCCCCTATGCTCAGTTACATGTAATCAAATGAAATAGCTAATTTAGCTCTTTATTTAAAATTAATAAATAAATATTTCTGCCAAAAACGTAACATAAGTCGAGTAATTTTTTCGACTACGAGTACTTAAAACCTTTTTTTTTCATATTATTAGACTTGTCAGCATTAAATGTTTGATTTTAAACCAAATTAGAATGATAAACGATTGCTTCGTTCATTAAGGACTTATGATATGTGAACAATTTTACTGTTTTCTTTCCCTTTACTTTTTGGGTCACCAAATCCAAACTTACGTTACGATACTTTCGTAACGCTTTTTTAAGGTCATATTTAAGCCAATGTTGGTAGAAATTTGTTTATCGACACTAGGAACTCTTATTCTAGTAGGGCGACACCCAAAAGCACACTCACTCCCATTAATTCGTTAACAAATGGTTGTCACAGTGCACGCGGCGAAAGTTTTAGCAAAAAACGTCTAAAGTGGTAGTGTGATTTTTACGGTAAGTAGTGATTATTATTAAACGGCTGTTTTTACATACGAAAGGGTTTAGTTTCAAACGTCAGTAGCATGTATTATTATGTTCAGATTGCAATTATTTACCAAGATAATCAACCTTTTTTCAAATATACGTTACACTTATGTTACGAATACGTTACATTTTTACAAAACGTAACGTATTTTTTATGTTACGTAACGAAAATATGTGGTAAAGGGAAGTGCACACAGAAATTTACTGATTTCAATGAGTTTTATTAGATTTTGAATGACAGCATACTGTAACAAATGATTGCGAAACAAATCAAATTATTTTGTTATTTAGGTATTTTGATTTGCGTTTTTTTAAGTAATTAGCTGTTTCCAGTGGGTAATTTTACTCCCCTAGGGCTAATGAAATACAGTATAATTTATTAACGCGTTTAATAGTGTTAATTAATAACAGTTCAATTTCCATTTAAGCATTTATGGTGATTTATTTAGTTTATTTAGTTCCAAAGATTATGGCATTAAAACATTTATAAATACTGTTAATTTAAGTAATTACTAAGTATGAGAAATTACATTATATGGGTTGATTATTATATCTGATTAAAACAACTATTTAGTGATAAAACTATGTTTTTTTTTACGACCTTTATTTAATCAGCGTTCATACCAGTATGAGCTGAGCTTTACAGTAACTTTCGTTGCGTTTTATGGTAACGTAACGTATTTTTTTATGTTATGTCTGTGTCACATTCGTCAAAATCCGCGGCCTTACCCAAATATATTACAATGAGAGATGCGAACGAATTACTGTGATCATAATGTATGGAAATGGTTACGTGACTTTGCGTTCGAATCTGTCATTTTTATACATTTATCGCTTATCGTTTATCGTATACGATTGCAGAATGGCATCATGGCTAAGCCTGCTGGTGAATTTAAACGAAAACCAATTCAACACTAAATAAATATATGTATATATCAGGCCTGCGCATGATATTAAATAATAATAACAAAAATAAGTAAAAAGTGTATTTCAAAACAGCTGAAAATATGTAAATGCGTTTGCTGACCTTGACAAAACTGGTTTTCGCAAACAACACCAGTTTAAAAATATGGCGCGCATTTCAGTAATTTGCCTCCCTTAACCTTCCTATGTGAATGTAGCACCAAAACGTGTATAATAAATAAATATCATGGGAGATCTTACACATATCGATCTAGTTCCACGGTAAGCTCAATTAAGGCTTGTGATGTGGGTACCAGGCGAGGATATATAATAGATACTTAAATACATAGACAGCCAATACCAAGGAACCATTTGCGCATTTGTGATAAATAAATACACAAATAATGTCCTCGCCGGAATTCGAACTTAGGACCTCCAGCTTTGTAGGCAGGGTCACTAAGTACCAACTAGGCTATGGAGGCTGACAAACTATCTAGTATAATCATACTTTATGGCTGTATGCTGAAATTACTGCACTATTATCAGTCGAACGTCCTATGCCAGCACTCACCAGGTTTGCCAATACCGCAGAATTAACTGCAATTATAAGTACAGTACAAACTTAGCCCAGACTGGCCCTTCCACTCCGAGTAACGGTCCTGCCTCTCAGGGACGAGCAGCGGAAACTAACGGTGGTTGGTACGAAGCACAAGCGAAATGAAGAATACACATTATTTTTTCAGTATTGTTGGCGCTTTTTTTACGCACTATTGCAAAAAGTGGTTTTTGGTAGATCGAAAAGTTCGGCCGGCCATTGGCTGCCATGATTCTCTTAATTGCGACTCAGATTAGGTCCTAAAGTGAATCGCATTAGTAGATCGTGGTAGCACCCCAGTTCTGAATGACGTCGTACGATACAAGTGCTAAAAGGAAATCAGTAACTCGTATCGAGACTCTCCCTTCGGTCATATTTTAATTTATTGCCACTTGTTTCGAACTTCATTATTTTCGCACTTGTATCCTAATGTACTATTTCAGTATAGATGATCCTTTTTTTACTCACTAGTGCAAGAAGTGTTTTTTGCAGACCGAAATCATCCAAGGGCCATCAGTATTGAAAGACATCGTGCGAAATTCGGTCGTATTTTAATTTATTGCCACTCGTTTTGAACATCTTTTTTGCACTTGCATCGTAATGTACTATTCTACTACAGCACTTCTATAACTGACACAAATATAAAAAAAATACATTTTCAAAACGTTTTCTTTGGTATTCCACATCGACAGTCCTATGAATTTTCATCTCTAGGTTTGTCTCGATACTTGGTCCTGCGAATATACCGTAGAGTAGGCTTCTTACTGGGTATTCTCTTATGACTTAAATTACTGCATAGGACAAGATAAAAACTAGATTTCGTCCAGTGGCATCATTAAGGCTTTCGAGCGGATGTGTGGGCTTCTGCTCGCCTTTTTTGCTCCTAGGATTTTAATGCATCTCACTATTTTTTCAATCTTTTTTTATCTTGTACGGTCATTATTGGCCTTATCCTGGCTTACAGATAACGGGATTTATATTCGCGATTTAATACTATTACATGCCATTTTAAAAACTTTAGGTGAGTTACAGTTGGGTAAGAGGTTTTTAAATTTCATAATGCTACTACATGAAACTGCTTTTTATGATCCCGTAGAAACCCATATAGTTTCGCTGTGTCTGTCTGTCCGCAGCAGGGGCATTTCACGAGTATGTTGTTTACGTAACGCGATTCTTTTAGTACTTCTAAAAATGATACGAACCCGAGTTCTAGTGTGGTAATATTTCGGGACTTAGCTTCACTTATTTTTTTCTAACTTTGAGCATTTATTTAACGTTGCTCTCATAGATAGTGTAGGCGTCACGTAAGCAACATTCTCGTGGAATGGTCCATTATTTGTTTCTGGTACTTTCCCTAAATGTCAAGATTGATGTTTTTTTTTCACTGAAATCCTATTGAGTGGCGTAACGTTGAGTAGGTATTTTAAAAAGATTTTTTTAATATTTTCTTCGGTTACCGCGAGGATTACACATGACATAAAACTATGAAAACGGATAAACTCGCGTATATTAACTAATTTTAACTTCATTCCGACGTTTCGAACACTTTACAGGGTTCGTGGTCTGGGGATGACTGACAATGGAGGAAATTTGATAGATCTAACTACCTCCATCAAAATAAGAAAAATTAGTACAAAACTACCCACCAAAGAAAAATATACTAACCACAGACAATAAATTTTAAGGGTGGATGTACATACTAAATTTGCAAATTAAGCTAGTTATTCATTACAAGTATTTTCAGAATGAAGACAAGAGGCAAAATAAATAATCTACGCCGGTTCTATCCCTACGCCACTGCCTGAGAAGTATTTCCTTCCTTTGTATGATTGTATTGTTAGGAAGGTATCCCAAAATTGGGACCGGCAAGAAACTCAGCGGGACAACTCTTTTCAAAAAACATTTGTAGTACATCTTAAGATCATCATGCATTAAACTGAAACATACAATTTTGATTCATAAGGGAATTTAAAATAATTTTGAAAAAAAAATTGTCAGTACTAAAAGGGGGGTTTTGGTTACCACCGTCAAATACATCAGCCTCACGGTTTATGTCTAGACTGTTCCTTTATCAGATGAACAACTGGATCCCAAGCTGGTGGAAGATTTTTTTAGTTAATATTTTCACGGATACTAACTTTTATCCGTGGTTCCGAAAACTATGAAAAAATAAATAATATTAGGCTTATAAAATACTTTAAAACAAAAATATTTCGAACATCATCGGAAAGAGTTGGAAGTATATAACTTATTTTAGATAACTAAATACTTAGAATTGACCTTTTTTGTTATTTAAATACTAAAGACGAAGGTATTTGTTAAAAATATAGCTATCATTTTTTATTTACGAGGACGCTGCTGGACGACTTTCGAAAACTTTCTGCTCCAACAGTTCTACGAAAAAATACTTACAATAAATTCCCTTTAACAACACATATTAAGCCAATATAATTACAGAACTGAGGTAAAAACCCTTTATTCAAGGAAATCGATTCTTGTTTGTAAGTAGCTGTACTCATTATCGATCGGATACAGATCAGTTGGCCTACCGCGGACTCCCAAGTTCGCAAACGGCCATTTGTCTCTGTTACACCAACGAAGGCGTCATTAGAGTGACAGAGACAAATCCCCGAAATTTGCGAACTTCGGAGTTCGCGGTACGGTCCCAGCCGCCTTAGCCAAGTTGCCAATCGCTAACGCTTAGTAGCGTATCGCAGTTTTCCCTCACTGTCACTCTTTCATATTAGTGCGACAAAGACAGTTAGCTGCCGTTCGTTTACGATTGACGATTAAGCGTCAGCGATTGGCAACCTGTCTAAGCACCCAGTAGCCGTACCATGAGCTGCCGCTACGTTATTAACGCGCGTTTACTTTCTATCCGGCTCACTCGCGCCAATACGCAAGTACGGGCGGGATGGATAGAAAATAAACTCGCGTTAATAACTTACCGGCAGCTCATGGTAGGGCTACTGTAGCTGTACTATGAGACCAAAAGGTCTCATAGTACAGCTATACTATGAGACCAAAAGGTCTCATAGTACAGCTGATCCACCAAAAGGTGGAACTTTTTGAAGACCTGCGGAGAGCTGATTTAGATGCCAAGCGTGATGCGTTTAAGGCTAAACCTCCAGCAGCAATATTTTATAACTATGTGGACGGTGTCCTCATGTGTAGTAAATGTTTGCGCACGTTCGCTAATAAAATTGGCTATTGCAGTCATTTAAGGGCACATGAAAGGGCACTCCATCGAGCCCTTAATTAAGTAATGTGTCAAGTGGCAGTCGCTGTAGCCGAAATCGGCTAGGAGAGATATATATATAATATATGAGACCAAAGGAAAAATACTTAAATAGGGATAGTTCATCAACGTCCACGGTGGTATTCGAACCCACGTATGTCAGCTTTTGCGGCTGATGCCTAAACCACTCGGAGATACGGCTTTAGTGAATACCGCGATACCGGTCTTCGGTTATATTCAATCTCCTAAATCGCTCGTTGCTGAACTTGGTCTTTCTGCTTTGGTTTATGGTATGACGTTTCTCATTTATAATTTCTACTTTTGATATTGCTGTTGGAATGCTGGATGTTTTAATTAATAATGTATAACCTTATATTATGCGAGATGCATCTCAATAAATAAAATGAATATGAATGTGCTTGTGCTACTAGCTTTTGTGTAGGTATAAATATACTTTAAGAAAGAAGCAGGGTCCGTGAGTTCATCATTATTCAATTCCAACTGTAATCAACAAAACAACTCAACTTATAACAACTCCATTTACCAGAGATTGTTATTTATACACATAGTGCGAAACACAATATTTATCGGTATATTTCTCCGCTATACTTAATCAACCTCGTATATGATCAACTCACTTGATGGGAAAATCATCCGTATTACTAATGAAACAAAGGTGATGTTTCCATGAATTCATTGCTCTAGATCCGCGATTGAGTGAGTAACCATCGCTATGATTTGCAATCTGGTTCTATTGACAATATGTTGCATGCATTCAATGATAAGGATAAAATGAATATGCATACAATATTTGATAATGATAGATTGAGTTGTCGGGCTGTTATTAATTATCCAGACAAAAGAAAGACATTAATATAACCTGTATGTGAATGATTTATATGCGACGTGTATAGCAATTATGTGATATAAAAATAGTAAATAATCCATATCCTTATTGTTTTGAGTGACAACAGGAAATATAATGTACAGTAACAAAGTTATTCGGGAAAATATTACAGTCGAAGACAATTACCCAAATATGGGGGAAAATGCTCGTTGAGAGCGAATTTCTAAAGCGGACATAACTGCTATAACAATGTTTACTTGTCCTTAAACTTAAGAGCAGAACTCTTGTTGTTGGAGCAACTTCTTCATGGTGCTTTCTAGAGCCTTCTCGTTAATTGCCTAATACGACACGACGCCAACTTTCTCTTTCACCTAGTCCATGTATGTCCTTCTCGGCCATCTTCTCTTCTTATTCTCTTCGACTTTCCCTTCTATGATGGTCTTAATGTATTCAGCATGTTGAAGAAGGTTTCTTTTTTATATGACGAAGGTAGACAACTGAGCTATCAGCCCACCTGATGGAAAGCATGAACCGAGGCCCATGGACATAGTGACCAAAAAATCGCCTATGCGCTGTCTACCCTAAGGACTTAGATGGATTGCCTCTATCTATGCCAGTAATTACACTAGCTATCTTATCCCCAGACCCAAACACAGCAGTGGAAATACTGCTATTTAGCGGCAGGTTAACGGGTAAACGGCGGTAGCTATCCGGGCGGACCCTGCACGAGGTCCTACCACCAGTAAAAACTACTATCTGGTACATGTATGTCCTTCTCGGCCATCCTCTCTTCTTATTCCCTTCGACTTTCCCTTCTAGGATGGTCTTAATGTATTCTTCATGTTGAAGGTCTTCTAACATCTTTCCTCCTCTGTTTGCAATAGTTGACTAGCCCGGCGAGCATGAGGTGAAAAAATGTCATTGGAAAATAGACATTGTCATTATTGACATAAGTGACAGGGGTGGGTATGAGATTCCCTGGGTCATGTTCCCCGAGCTAGGCACCTCTTCTCTTTAACCGAATTAAACACTTATTTGTTGCTTAAGTACTTTTGAATCCAGCTGATACTTCTTCGGATAGAGATCCGCCGCCGCCGATATTTCAAATTCTATGCCTGGTTTAGTTTCTCGCGCTCGTATTAGATTTAAACTTGGTCGGCAGTCGGCTGAACCTAAATAACTGATATAGCTCTCCAAATCGCTAAGCTGTAGTGTCAGTGAACGGGGCACATTGCACGTAGAACTGATGCCCGTTGGGGCGGAAAGATCCTCGAGTAAACGTACCGGAAGGCGTAGCGACAGGGTGGACTGATGACTTGAGGAAGGTTGCAGGAGTCCGCTGGATACGGGTGGCGCAGGTCCGGTCTTTGTTGCAATCTTTAGGGGAGGCCTATGTTCAGCAGTGGACGTCTTTCCACTGAGATCATTATGATGTCGGTGGTTAGTTGGAAGATAATCACCAAATTAAAAATTTAAAAACAATCAACATCAACCGATTTCTCCAAGGTCCTATAATCTGTGGTTTCCATCATTAGTTTCCTATCTAATCCTACTTTCTGAATGCAAACTCTTGTAAATGAATGAAAATGATCAAAAGCGCGATACATGTACCTACCTATAACATTTGAAGAGATCCCTCGATTTCTCCAAGATCCCATTATCCGACCCCAACTTGGTGCCAATGGGACCATCTCGGGGTTAAACACGTTCGATCACAAGAGAAAAATTTAAAATCGGTTCAGAATTCTTGGAGATATCGGGTAACATACATACAACAACAAAAAAACAGTCGAATTAAGAATCTCCTCCTTTTTTTGAAGTCGGTTAAAAATCTAATGCAAATACGTCAATTGCAACGCTATAAAAAGAATGACGAAAGCAATACTTATCCTGTTAGGATTACATGTTTAGCGGTTAGTGGCGTTTTCCACACTTTGCTTATTGCAGTCATTAAATCCTATTGCATCATTAAATTGCAAACACGCTAATAGCGACCATCTCTCTCATTAACAATGGATTAGTGAGAGAGATGTCGGTTAAGATAAAAGTAATATTTATTTTAGTAAATAATATGATTTCCTTCTCATTTAGCCTGTAGTGTTAATATCTCTACGTCAAATAAAATAAAAAATCATAAAACCCGGAACTTATGCCTCAGAATTAACCAGATATGCCCTTGAACTTGGCCGTGTGGTGACGGCAGTAAGAATACATTTGTCACCACCCCAACTCCTCCTGCGGGTGTCGTAAGAGTCGACTAAGGGATTGAAGTGCCACTGATCATTATTTGATAAAAGGTTGATGATGGGCAGCAGCGTCATCATAGTGGACACATTACTGCGATCGCCAATCCGCTTGCCCAGCGTGGTGATTATGGGCATTTACCTCCTAATGCCTATAGCATAGTTAATAGGAGAGGCCTGCGACCTGCAGTGGACTAACATAGGCTGATGCATGCATGCCCTTGAACTGCGACCAGGATGCTTAGCCAAGTTGCCAATCGCTACCGCTTCGTAGCGTATCGTAGTTTTGCCTCTTTGTCACTCTTTCATATTAGTGCGACAAAGACAGTTAGCTGCATTTCATTTACGATGGACGATTAACCGTTAGCGATTGGCAACTTGGCTAAGCATCCAGGGGCCTGTTTATCAAAAGCTTGTCCTTATCTAATTAATGATGTCAAAAAGAGATTTCCACTTGTATTACAAGTTACAAGCTTTTGAGAAACGGACCCCTGGAGCACCAATGGATGGCTAGCATCCTTCTAATTACTGTGCAGTATTCTACGACAACCCGCCTGCCAAGCGTGGCAATTGTGGCATCATCACTACATAGTATAAAATAAAGTCACTTTTTCTGTCCCTAAAGGGACCTTTGTACACTTAAATCTTTAAAACTACGCAACGGATTTTGATGAGATATTTTTTCTTCAAGAGGAAGGTTTTTATGTAGGTATAGTACCCGTGCGAAGCGTGGGTCGCTAGTATTATATAACCTCTTAATTTGGTTTTTGTCCAGTAGAGGACGTTTTCCGACTCAAATGATGATTGGGGTTTTATATAAATAAATACAAAACGTCAAGGTCCCTCTGAAAGTTAAGTTGCATATCGTTTTGCTGTTTCCAAGTGTAATGACTTAATGAGACTTGTATCCGTAATTGCGCAGAAATAGCAAACACCTATAAGATAAATTGTGTTATCCCTGTGATTAGAGGCCTTACCACGTACTTCGAGATCCATCAAAATTGAACTATTGAACATGAACATACGTCAACAATATTATAAGTAGTATGGAAACTAACCAACTCAAACTAAGAATATTATTAAGAAAATGTTCCTTCGAGATCTCAATAATGTATAAATCTAATGCAAATACGGTATATTTCTCCGCGGTACGGTTCGGTGGAACTCTATATAAACTACAACATCTATAGAATAACAAAGTAAATGTTTAGTAAATAATCTTAGACTTTAAAGATTATACTAAGCTAATACATTGTAACGTTACTTGCTTTCTTTTAAATAAACAGAGAAAATTAGATTTTTTTTTAAAATAAGTACCTAGTGCTTCAGTCAAATGCATAACTTCAAATAGAATAATAACGCCTCAAGTATAATATAGGTAACAACACTTTTCAATAGAACTAAAACCAAAGTACGTAGATTGATACTAAATATAAATCTAAACAAAATGGCGTTCCTATAATATTAACTGACATTATATTTTCTCATGCTAACAGTAGGTCTAATGACTGTAAGCACAGTATATTCATACCCAAACGACCTTGCGTGGTTTCTATCATACTTATAACAAAGAATTGCACGGGTACGGGGGTCTCGATGCCAGTTACAATTTTGTTGCCTTTGGCGTCGAGACCCTCGGCCCTTGGGGCCCGGCAGCCCAGGCTTTATTCAATGATTTAGCCAAACGTTTGGTCGACGTTACGGGGGACAGGAGGGCTGGCAGTTTCCTCGCACAGCGAATAAGCATCGCGATTCAGCGGGGAAACGTTGCCAGCATCCTTGGCACTATGCCACAGGGTCCTTATTTAGGTTTAGGCTTTTAGTTGTTAGTTAGTTAAGTTTATTGTAAGTGTAATTGATTGTTATTGAATTTGGAAATGTACTAAATAAAAACATACTCGAAAAATATTCATAATTCGAGCGAGGTCTTGGTAAGTTAATTTCACGTAATTTATAGGTTTCTCTCTGAACTTGAACTATCTAATACCATTTTATTTGTTTATCGTAAAAATGTTCATAATTATGAAGTTATGATTTGCACAAAGGGGATTGTTTTGTTTGGAAGGAGTTCGTGCCGTCTAATGAAAAAGTTGAATAACTAATAAGATTAATGTTAGCATGGAAACTTAACTCGTGTTGTTCTTTGCTTGTCGTATTTGTTTCATGGAGTTATGTTCTCATTTACGGCAAGAATTGCACTAATCACATGCTAAGTCACCTACATATTACATTAAATTATTAGTTTCATTGTTATAAACAAGGAAAGAGAAAAAGTCGACTTGATTGTTGGTATAGAACATTGACAAAGACTCTGTGTTTGAGTATATTTAGAAAAAAAAGTCATAATGTTACTGACGGACCAGTAAACAGCGGCACATACTTATTTCCCAAACCCAATGTATACGGTATCCGGCAAATAATCAAGTACTCATAAGAGGGTACTTGGATATTTGCCGTATATAATGAGATTACTGAGAATGCCTGATTAATACGGCATCAGTCACACCTAAATTTCACTGGCTTTGACCCATTTCAGTGACAAAATAAATGACCTTTTAGTAAGTTGATCACTTGCGTTCATGTATCAAGTGTTTGCGAGCTTCTTCGTGTGTGAGGTACCTACATATTAAGTATAGTTCACTTTTTGAAAATCTTTTGAAAAATAAAAAAAGTTTACTAAAGTTTCTACTTGCTTTCATAAGTTTGGTACTACTTAATTATTATTATGGGCAGCAGCCCATCATCAATGTTTTATCAAATAATGGCCAGTGACACTTCAATCCCTTACGACACCCGCAGGAGGAGTTGGGAACACACATTACTGCGATCGCCAATCCGCTTGCCCAGCGTGGCGATTATGGGCATTTACCTCCTAATGCGTGTAGCATAGTTAAATAATAGGAGAGGCCTACGTCCTGCAGTGGACTGTCATAGGCTGATGGATGCAATGGGTACGCGGTGAAGGAAGTTAGAATGCATTTGTCAGCCTCCGTAGCCTAGTTGGTAGTGACCCTGCCTACGAAGCTGGAGGTTCCGGGTTCGAATCCCGGCGAGGGTATTATTTGTGTATTTATTTATCACAAATATTTGTTCCTTGGTCATGGTTCTCTATGTATTTAAGTATCTATATGTATCTATCTATTATATATATCGTCGCCTGGTACCCACATCACAAGCCTTAATTGAGCTTACCGTGGGACTAGGTTGATTTGTGTAAGATGTCCCAAGATATTTATTTATTTATTTATTTATTTATTTGTCACCACCCTAACTCTTCTCGTGGGTGACGCAAGAGTCTACTAAAAGATTAACATGTCATGTCACTGGCCATTAATTTATTGAAGATTGATGATGGGCTGCAGCGTCATCATAGTGAACACACGACAGTGATCGCCAACAAATGGGTAATGGGAGGCCTATTTTCAGCAGTGGGCTAAGATAGGCCGATGATTTTACTTTATGATTATGATTACTGTATTTACTTTTTTACTAGTTTAGATTAGTTAATATTAGAGCTAATAATAATAATATCCCCAACCACCATATGCATATTGATATACTCGTAAGCTTGTGTAAAATTAGATTAATGCATGTTAGATTTATACCTTGGATTGATATTAGTTTTGTTTAATACCAGGACAAAAAAAAAAATATTTTTAATTAAATTGTATAAGCAAGTCTACTCTGAGCATCGAAAAATTGTCTATTCAGTAGTGGAAACTGTTTGGCTTATGTATATTCCTAGTGTAACTCTTCAAATGTACTTTTTGTATGCTGTTTGTTTCCCATGATCAATAAATAAATAAATGATATGATTGCTCTACTATAAAGCCTATAATAGTACGGTCAAATCGTACATAATTTTACCCTAAACTCGCAAATCAAGTAGTATCGCTGCATTTTTGGTGTGTTGTTTAGACACCATAGGACAGTATAAAACCATATTTTGCAAGCAAAAAAAAGTTGTGCTAGCTGGGTAGTACGTGAAAAACTGCGAAATTTACGGCCATTTTTTAGTTTCTGATTTTTATTTAAAAAACCTTACGTTTTTTGATATCATATGTAAGTAAACGTTTAAAGACTAATAAATTTCCAACAAGTTGAGCTAACATGCATTACCGTAGGTCTTATAGTTTCAGAGATTCGAGACTTTAAAAGTACCCCTTTTTGTAAACTAGATAAAATTTTGTGTTTTGCTAACGTTTTCGACTTAATATCGCCTCACCTAATTATGCTACGAAAAACATGCAATAATGACCTTATAGCGCACTTAATATTCTTTAATTTAAGTATAAAATTAGGTCAGTGAACTTTGTAGTTGAAAGTATAAACCCGAAATTCCAAAGGCAGGAGGCCCGCTATCTAAGTTTTTCATACAAACCGCAAGTCGAGTTGCAAAGCTGAAATTTTGGTATAATATTATAAAGGCCTTATAGATATATACGAAAATGCATATTAAAAGAAAAACAAAAAAATAATTTGGGCATAGGACGTAAAAAACGGAAAAAAATTCGCACTTTTTTTAGTTTTTGACGTTTAACTAAAAATCTATTATCTTTTCGATACTGATTGCTATAAAACTAAGAAAGAACATTAAATTTGAAAGGATTTGAGCTACGTTGCATCACCGTAAGTTATATATATTTTGAGATACGACATTTCATATAGTGCCCTTTTATCAAAACATAAACAAATTTTAGGTTACGTTAAAGCTATTCACTAAATATTGGCAAAACGTTCGCGCTAAGAAAAAAAAAGTAATTGTAACTAATAACCACATTAAATTTGGAACAAATTGAGCCGATAACAATTACTGTAAGTCTTATAGTTGGGGGTATACGAGGCTTCAAAACATGCATTTATTTTCTTAACTTAATGAAGGGCACATTTTGAAATGTCGTATCTCTAAATCTATATAATTTAGGGTAATGCAAGGTAGCTCAAATCCTTTCAAATTTAATATTCTTTCAAAGTTTTATAGCAATTGGTATCAAAAAGTTATAGTTTTTTAGTTTAACGTCAAAAACTAAAAAAAGTCCGATTTTTTTTCAGTTTTTTACGTCCTATACCTAAATCCTTTTTTTTTTCTTCTTGTAATATGCATTTTCGTACATCCCTATAGAGCCTATATAATATACAAAAATTGCAGCTTTGCAACACGACTTGCGATTTGTATGAAAAACTTAGATAGCGGACCTCCTGCTTTTTGAATTTCGCGTTTTTAGTTTCAATTACAAAGTTTACTGACCTGATTTTACCCTTAAATGAAAGAATATTAATGCGCTATAAGATAATTATTTCATGTTTATCGTAGCATAATTAGGTAAAGCGATATTAAACCAAAAACGTTAGCAAAACTCAACATTTTATCTAGTTTACAAAACAGGGTACTATTTGAAGTCTTGAATCTCTGAAACTATAAGACCTACGGTAATGCATGTTATCTCAACTTGTTACAAATTCATTCATCTTTAAACGTTACCTGATACATATTGTCAAAAAACGTAAGGCGTTTTTTCAAAAAAATCAGAAACTAAAAATAGACAGTAAATTTCACAGTTTTTCACGTATAACGCAGCTAGCACAACTTTTTTTTGCTTGCAAAATGTGGTTTTATACTGCCCTATGGTGTCTAAATAACATACTAAAAATGCAGCTTTACTACATGTTTTGCGAGTTTAAAGTACGATTTGACCGTACTATAAGTTGTCACCCTTAGTGTTGTCTTTCGTTAGTCACCGAAATACGTAGGAAACAAATGCATTGAACCAGTCCTGTAGGCATATGGTTCCGTGTAAATAGTTTGTCGTTTGAAACTATGATACCCTCTAGCCGCCCAGAGACCTATAAAAAGGTCTCCTGAAACAAAAGAAATGTTACTCTATTTCCTGCAATGTCAATCCAAATTTCATTGGCAAATATTACTGTCTGGGTGGCAGGAGGACACTAAAAATTTCACTTAAATATTACAGTTTAATGTTGTTTCATAAAATAGGGTAAATGATGGGGTAGGTTTCCCCGCATGGTATCACCGCTCACTCTATGCCTATCCCTCTTAGTGGCACGCACTGAGCTTCCCCACGTTTGAAGACGAACAGGCGCAAGAAGACCACGACTTTCTGTCAAACATATGATGTCCTAGGATCACAGTGAATCAATCGCGTCGGGTCGTAATAGGTATTACCGAATTTTCTGTTGTAACTTTGGACTTATGAGCTTAAAACAACTTCTTAACCTTATATCATACTAACGGGTATGTCACAAAGTCGTTTAAAAGGTACAACGAACGTCGAGTCGTTTAAAAGTAAAAGTACGAATATACCACGAAAATATTAAGTAAACCTTATCTGTCAGCAAGACAGTTACTTTGGCAGCATACTCGATGACCACTTTAGTGGCTGCTATGCTAACGTAGTAGGCATGACAACAACCGACCACTTTGGTTCTTGGCGTTCAAAGGCTTAAACCAGTTACTGGCCATAGGGATAACGTAGTATATACACGGATAGAGATATTTCTAACAGTGTCTAACATATTATAGCATCTTTTTCGTCTGTGACTAACCATTCAAGGCGCTTTAGGCACTGGTCTCATCGCGAGCTACTATTGGCTATAAACACGAACAAAATATACGTACTCCCGTGTAAATAAAAGAGACACGGCGATTTTTTTTTTTAATTTATAGCCGATAGTTCATAGCTTAGTAGGTCGCGGTGGGACCAGTGCCTTAGTACTCTTAGCCAAGGCGAGGAAAATAACACTGTTGCAGTCTCTTACAAACTACAATGTCACTACGAATGTTTATGTATGATATCTATAATTCTAGTGGTATACAGAACAGTAAATCTACAGTTGCCAATATTAATTGCCTTATTTACGTTATGGACTAGCAATTTAACCTACGGCATTGCGTTGAGCCTACATTGTTTCCACTCGGCGACAGTGATAATTATTCGACAATTAATATTAAATTCCGCCATTCAAATGAATGCAAATTGGTGGGAATAAATAGACGGTCAAGTTCGAGTTAGAATTATGCTTTACGTGTTCATCGTGATTATAAACAAAACTATAATAGTAATAACAAAGAAAAGGCCTTAGCAGGCTTAGAAGGAGTAGTTCACCATAAGCGCTTTATATGATTTTTGTCATAAATGTACTTCCGAAAAATCGAATCTAAAAATCTTCTCGCCTTAGACCAATGTCGTGGCCGCGGCATAAAGCGACCAGCGACCAGCGAATCCATAAGTTGGAGCGAGATGCCGATATGGGTACGAGAAGGACCACCATACGTTTTCCGCTAAGCCGGTCGCCTTAGACCAATGTCGTGGCCGCGGCATAACGTCTACGCAGGCCTTACATTTACAATTACAAGCGCGTTACTGACTCCTAAACCTTTCAGTGTAATTTGTTTCGTCAGAGCAATCAGACGGGTCTAATGACAGTAAACGCTTCCTCTGCATCATTGTTGGAACCAGGCGGGTTATTCTGCGAACCTTGAGGCATCTCGTAATGCATACATTAAAGCCTTGATGAATAATTACGAATGAAAGAGGAAGACGGGTTTTTTTGTTAAATTGCGTGCTAGAAATTATGCGCAATCGCGATTGTACTAACTACCTGCGTCTTGTCTGATCATGCCAGCCGTGTGAGCCAAAGAAAATCACAGCGTAAGGACCAAGCACCCTATAACCATGTCAAAATGGCAAACAGTAAGAGATTTCTTACAATCTAATTATTAATTTATCTACGACAATGTTCCTGACTTGCCTACGGTTTCAATACAGGATGTCCCACGGTCATGCCACATGGAGGGAAATAATCTTGAATTTGCTACATAACCGGAAATTTGCTAAGCTACAAGGCGAGACTTTTTTTACCAGACTTAAAAATACTATCGAAACGAGAACCTCCCCCTTTTTAACAAAAAAAAAAATCAATTTTGTCGAATTTAAAATTTTCTGGAATAGGCCACTTGGTGTTCAAAATTTATAATTTATGTGGATGGCCAAATGTAGAAAAAACGGTATCAATCAGAATTCTGTATTTGTAAAGTCACGATTGTTCTATTATTTTAGTAAATTAGGTTTACAAAGCAATAATAAGCTTATTAGAGTCGGACTACTATTACTGTAAGTGTAAACTATTAAAGTCATTATATCAATTCGAATACTGCCCTTACCATTAGCCCATTTCTTAAGTTTGTAGGCAAGTGGTGATAAATATGAAGTCTCTTTTCAACAACATTTATTAGAAGAAAAGGACTTCCGTTTGTTTATATGTATTACAAGTTACGAGATTTCGAGGAATAGGCCCCTGTAGTCGTACCATGAGTTGGCAAGTAGGTAACGGTTGCATTTACTCAATACGTAAACCAGGGTGCTTAGACAAGTTGCCAGTCGCTAACGCTTAATCGTCAATCGTAAACGAAAGGCAGCTACCTGTCTTTGTCGCACTAATATAAAAGAGTGACAGAGAGGGAAAACTACGATACGCTACTAACGGCCCGGCCACGACATTGGTCTACTTAAGGCGACCAGCGGCGAGCGAATCCAGGAGTTGGAGCGGGATGCCGATATGGGTACGAGAGGGAGCACCATGCGTTTTCCGCTAAGCCGGTCGCCTTAGACCGATGTCGTGACCGCGGCGTAAGCGTTAGCGATTGGCAACTTGGGTAAGCATTCTGGCCTACCTATACAGGGTGTAATCGATAAGTGTTTACATCATTTATTCCAACGAAAGCGCCATTAGAGTGACAGAAAAATTGTGAATTTCGAAGTTTGCGTTAAGGCCGCCGTCTATCACTAGATACCTACATTACGTATCGATGAATCATAAATGCAAACCTTACTTTCTAAACTAATAATTCATGGTACAGTCAAAGATAAAATACTCTAATTCTGCGTAATAAGAACGTCGTAACATATTTATTAGCGGATTCTTTCGATACTTATTTTTGCACTTGACTGTACGGCTACTTGACTGCCACACGGAGAAACGTAAACGTTTAATTTATTTACTGTAGCCGTACCATGACTTTACAAGTATCGGTAACGTTAGGATTTACTTGATACGTAAAGCAGATAATCGTACTCGCTTGAATATGTCAGTGCGAGCGCGATAGAATGCATTACGGATCGAGTAAAACCTAACGTATCATTTACTGTCCAACTTATGGTACGGCTAAAGTTCATCCCATTCCACTCGTACTGTATTGGTGCGAGACTGCGAGCGAAAGGGATGAAAAATAAGTAACGCAGTCGATACAGTTATATCACTCCGATAGTGAGGACACAGAAGACACGTAAGTATAGCATACATATAAAACAAATGTAATGGTGCTTTAGAAAACGTTGATTGGCTGGTCTAATCACAAATGCCTCTAGAAGGTTTAAGCAACTGAAAAGTCATAATATCTATAGGTACTAATATTTTTCAAAATTATATATATAACTATGTGAGACTCCACAACTATAAGCATCTTCAATATGTTAGCGCGAGGGCGATAGCAATCGAGTTAAACCTAACGTACATTTTACTTTCCAACTTATGGTACGCCTAAAGTTCATCCCATCCCACTCGTACTGTATTGGTGCGAGCGAAAGGGATGAAAAATAACTAACGCACTCGATACAGTAATGTCACACTGTCAGCACGTGGTAAGGACACAGAAGACACGTAAGTATAGCTAACATATAAAACAAATGTAATGGTGCGTTAGGAAACTTAACGTTGATTGGCGGGTCTAATCACAAAGGCCTCTAGAAGGTTTAAGCAACTGAAAAGTCATAGATATCTGTAACAATATCTTTCAAAATTATATAACTATGTGAGACTCCACAAATACTCGTATATGCATCTTCAATACTCGTATGTTAGTGCGAGGGCGGTAGCAATCGAGCAAAACCTAACGTACCGTTTACTTTCCAATTTATTTTGCGGCTACAGTTCATCCCACTCATACCGTATTGGTGCGAGCAAGAGGGATGAAATAGTGGATTGTGTCACAAGGGATCAAAGTGGTATATTTCCGGCGTGGGCGTATATTGAATCCTGAGCGTAATGAAGGATTCAAGCGTTAACGCCCAAGACGAAATAATTTTGATACCGTGTGACATATACTGCTTTTCACACCACCTATGAGTAAAACATATTTATCAATTATGAAAGTACTGTTTATTTTCATATTTCATTGTATTTTTTTAGGCTGGCAATAGAAATTCCTTGAACAGAAAATTGCCACTTTGATCCTTCCTAGCAGAGAAGAAAAGACCCGTATTCTAATAGGTGGTGTGAAAAATAACTAACGCAATCGATACAGTAATTTCAAACCGTCAGCACATGGTAAGAACACAGAAGACATGTGAGTATAGCTAACATATAAAATAAATGTAATGGTGCGTTAGGAAACTCAACGTTGATGGCTGGTCTAATCACAAATGCCTCTAGCAGGTTTAAGCAACTGAAAAGTCATAGATATCTGTAACAATATCTTTCAAAATCATTTAACTTTATAAGACTTAACAACTATATGCATCATCAATGTGTGAATGCGAGGGCGATAGCAATATCGAGTAAAACCTAACGTACCCTTTACTGTCCAACTTATGGTACGGCTAGAGTTCATACCATCCCACTCGTACTGTATTGGTGCGAGACTGCGAGCGAAAGGCATGAAAAATAAGTAACGCAGTCGATACAGTTATTTCACTCCAATAGTACGGACACAGAAGACACGTAACTAAGTATAGCTAACATATAAAACAAATGTAATGCGTTAGGAAACTTAACGTTGATTGGCGGGTCTAATCACAAATGCCTCTAGAAGGTTAGTGTTCAGGCCTTGGAGGCGCGAGGTTTTCACATCATCAAACGTAACAGTCAACATATTTTCGACAGTAAGAGAACATTTACCTCCTTAACATAAATGGGCGGATTTTTATTTTGTTGTCGTTTTTTAAATTTTCCAAATTTAGACTTTTTTACATTTTTCTACTCAGGATCTCGAGCTTTTTTGATCCTGATAGAAATAAAAAAAGTGTTCCTAAACAAAAATTCCATTGAGTTACTATTTTTCATACACTTTCTTCAACCGTAACGTAACTCAGTGGAAGACAAAAAAATTTATGGAATTTTCGGGACACTTTTTTCTGCTAATGAGGATCGAAAGAGCTCGCGATTCTGAGTAGAAAAAAATATGAAAAAAATCCAAATTTGGAAAGTTTTAAAAAAACCACAATAAAATAAAAATCCGCCCAAATATGATAACTACTTAGTTTTGAATCAATCAGTTGTTTACTTTATTAAAAAATAGGGTTCGGCTCCACTGACGCGGAGCTGAGCGGAGCTGTGGGTGCTCGGCCAATGAGACCGCATCACAGTGTTTAGAATTTAAAATTTGAAGAATGTAATTGGTCAATTTTGCACAGCTCCACATCAGTGAAGCCGCACCCTTAGCCTACAAATAGTACATTGTGCATCAAGGGAGGTAAGTACGGAATTACTAACGAATGTTAGAAGCCCGACGCCGTTAGGCGGAGGGCTTTTATGACTCGAGTTAGTATTCCGCTTACCGACCGTGATGCATACAATGTTTTTCGTAACACTTGCCGACAAAAAATAAGTTTTAAGACGTAATATTATTACATGACGTACTGACATTTCTATTACTCCCTAGGGAATTTCACTTTTCTATCACTCCCGCTACGCACGCAAGCAATAGCGCGCTTAGACAGCAAGTGACCATAAATAATAACTGACCATTCGTACTGTTCAAAATATTTCACTTAGTTTTAGTATAAATGCGTTAATATAGCTATCAATTGTACATCAAATTTGATGCGTTTCTACCTCTTTATGATACAAATTTGATGTAAAAAGAATCAGCATCACCGACATTATTATATTACAATCAAATCATTACCTATTTCCTTTTTTTATTTTAGTTACTAATTTTTAATAAAAAGGTTTTAAGATTTTAAATTTATCATAAACATTCCAATATGCAAAATATATTCCTAATTTACGTAAAATTTTGGTAATTACTAATTAGTCGTTGCATTTTAACATTTACATTTGCATTAATTTTAAAAGAAAATGGAAATTGTTCAAAAACTTTGATCCCTGGCTTCTTCAACAATTAGCAATGTTACAGCGTACTTAAATATTCATTCTAAAATTCATGTTATATTGTAATTTCATACTCTTCAGTTTATTGTTTTGGTAACTTTTACAAATTAATTATTCGCTGCACAGAAAACAATACAGAATTTCGTACGCAACTTCAAAAGCAGAGATGTACGATGGACGTAAAATACTTATATAACAATAAATTAGCAGGTATATTAACATTCTTTTATTTTGTATATGCACACAATCACGTGGCTAATACTTAAAAATAATTATCTACTTAAAATTTGACCTTTATAACAAAAAAAAATCAATTCTAAAATATACTGTTGATATTATTATGAATGCATTACCACAATGCATAATAATTAAATAATTTCTCAGTCTAATTATCAGTAATTATGGAATAGTTACACTAGTATTATCTAGACACTATTGTCATGTTTTACTTTAAACCAGAACCATAAAAGGCATTGGGAAGTTCTTCAAACTTTGCTTGAGAGTCAAAAATAAACCCCTTTTTCATAAAGGTCTCCTAATTTAGTAAGCCGTTAAGTATTACAGTGTGTCCCTTTCAGTCTTATAGAAGTCAATAAACAAAATTCTAGTCAATGAGAAACATTTTAATGACAAAAATCCTCTTTCTAGTTGTGGTGAGTTTATGCACGATGAGACCGATCATTAAATGGCGATTAAGTCTCTGATGTGTGATATGATGTGAACCTTAATTGTAAATAAAAATCATCATCACCATCAACATTTATCAGCCGAAAAACGTCCACGGCTGATCATAATAGGCCTCCCTAAAGATTATCACAATTACCGGTCCTGCGCCACCCGCATCCAGCGGACTCCTGCGATCTTCACCAGGTCATCAGTACACATTGTGCGGGGCCTACCCACGGTACGCCTTCCAGTAAGTGGCCGCCACTCAAGAAACTTTCCACCCCAACGGCCATAGGTTCTACGTGTAATGTGCCCCGCCCGCTGCCACTTCAGTTTAGCGATTCGGAGAGCTCTATCGGTTACTTTGATTCTCCTGCGAATCTGCTGGACAAAAATCAATAACATAATTTTGTGTCACCATTTTGTAACAAAATAGGAAAGCGTGGTAAATAAATGCGGAAGACAGACAAATACTCGGTGCTTACCAACTATTTGTTTATCCCATTAGCGGTTGAGACTACCGGTTGTTGGTGTTCGGAGGCACTGTCCTTCTTTGGAGAGGTAGGACGCCGCTTGCGGGAGAGGGGTTTGGACCCCCGCTCTGGGTCGTCCCTGGTGCAGAGGTTGGCTATCGCAATTCAGCGTGGCAATGCTTCCAGTGTGATGGGCATCTTTGCACTTTTTGATTAAAAAGTGTGCGTCGAATATTTGTTAGTTTGTAAGTTAAATTATTTCTTTATTTTCTGTATGCTTAATGAATTCATGTGTTTGAAATAATAAAATAATTAGTTGATAAATTGTATACAAACTTTTAGAGGAATGTGCATAAGCTAAGCGAAGCTTGCAACTAAGTAAGCAAGTGTTAGGCGCATAAAAGGTTCCCATGAACTAAATTACTAGCAATGTAAGGCAACCACACATAGCCTTGTTCGCGGATTTTACGCGCCGACTCGACTGTTAAACGGTTTTAGGGCTTTAGTTATTTTGCAATAACGATTGTTTCTATAGAATGGCCACCCGTTTTGTCAACAGTAAAAGGCGGCGAATTCAAATTTTCTATGGAAAGCCATCGCTTTGCTTTGCTGCATTTTTTGAGTTTGTCTCCTTTTTGTCCCAACAACACTATAAATTATATAATCCACCCCTCCCACCGGGAGTAGATTGGCAGTTTTTAAACACTAAGTAAATATTTTACTGATGTTCTGGAAATCGTTGAAAACATTTTGGTTTTATAATAAATTCAACAATAAAACCGCCGAAGTTAAAAATGTTTAATGATGTACGTAGATACATTCATGTCAACCTGTCACTGTCAAGATTGTTTATTTTCCTGAAAAAATAATTTAATATTTATCTAAATTTTGATTTCAATCAATTTTAGTGCCTCCAATCGATTGGAAAGTGTTACTTACGGCCTCAGTTTTGTGTACAAATGTTTACGGGAGTCACAAGAAAAAAATATGTTATAAAATAAGATTGACAGCACCACATTGCCCTATTGTTGTGACTACGCCGGTCTGGTTTTGACCAGGGAAATTTTGCGAACCTGACAAATGCAGCTAAATGGCCTATGCTTCAAATAATA
>JALPQI010009870.1:0-36506 GCA_025490895.1 Thaumatotibia leucotreta | reverse complement strand
CGTAAGAGTCGACTAAGGAATTGAAGTGTCATTGACCATTCTTGATAGAAGATTGATGTTGATGATGGGCACCATCCCAACTAACAAAATTTCGTCATATAATCGTCGCGGAAACGTAACATATTCAGGCTTTTAGCTTTTGAAATTGGTCATAAAAACGTAATAATTACGTTTATATAACGCGATTTGGGCCCATATTACTCAGCTTTTTAGCCATATAAAAGCCATTTAACTGAAACTGCCACCACTTATTAGTCATATAATAATCATCGCCGTGACCACTTTATAGCTAACTAGCTGTATAATAGCGACTTATATAGCTTTTATATGACTTTTTATCATATAAGAGCCGTATAACCGTTGACTTAGTTATTTATTGATCATATAATTGCTACTTATATGCCAAATTTGTGGAATAAAAGTCTCCAGCGAAACTAAACAGAAGACGAATTGACAACTTGCTCGTGCATATAATTTTGTTAGTGCTAGCTGGTGTAAACAAAATTAAATCACTTAATGCCGTTGAGTATGTATTGACAGAGCTATCCAAGTAATATTATGACCATGTTATAATTGGCATTATAAATTCTACCTAATGGTGAAAATGTATTGCAAACACCACTTTACTGATAAAGTATAATATATTTAGTAGTAAATAATGAACGCGCCACTTTAATTATTAGTTATTATAATATAAATTAAATAAATATTTTTAATTATTACGAAGGAAACTACTATATGACATGTATACGATTAACTTATCATATAACTGCTTCGTATTAGTTCTTATATAGCAAGTTTAGTGGTTTAAGCGCCATGACACCTACAGGTAGATACGTTAATCATATAAAAGTAACAGCTCAAACCAAAAAGTTCTATAATAGCAATTATTTTTCCATTTACTCGAGCATAGGTCATATAAGATGTAATTATTCGACAAATAGTCAAGTAAGCGTCATGTAAAAGCAGGTTACTCAGCATTAATCTTATATGACTCTTTAGTCATAAAAGATGTCGAGATGCTGAATAAAACACTTTTATAAAACAAGTTATATAATTAGCTGTTATATGACTTCATTCACAATAGTCATATAATAGCAACTGCGTTACGTTTACTCGACTTTTTCTCACAAGTCATAAGTCAGCCATATAAGTTTTTGCTACTCGGCAAAAAAGTCATATAAGCGTTTTATAAACGTGTCTTTTTCAGCAACTTCTTATATGACTCTTAAGTCATATAAGAAAGTCGTATAAACGTGTATATGACATCTTATACGACTATTATGCTATTGCTGTATAAGTTGCCTTTATACGACAGGTACTGTGTAATTTGCGTTTATATGACTTTTATACGACATATTGCTGTATAAGCTGGCTTTATACGATAGGTACTGTGTAATTCGCGTTTATATGACTTTTATACGACTTATTAGCTGAGTAAGCTCGATGTTATATGATTGTTTTGCTAGTTGGGGCAGTCATCATAGTGGACACATTACTGCGATCGCCAATCCGCTCGCCCAGCGTGGTGATTATGGGCATTTACCTCCTAATGCGTCTATACGCACAGTTAATAGGAGAGGCATACGTCCAGCAGTGAACTGAGATAGGCCGATGATGGGATACAGGACTGGGTACAATAAAAGACCGTGTTGCCACATAATGATATATTAATTAGACTCGGCGGGCTTGGGCTGGTCTCGCTGCGCCAGCTGTGCCGCGGCGCAGCAATGCAGCATGAGAGCGGTGAGAGCGCCGGCGCGCGCGTCGCCGCCGTCCGCGCCCGCTGTGAGCTCTGCGCGGACGCAGCTCAGCTGCGAGGAAACAAACTTTCAAGTTTCTAAGCTTTAGTGTAATGCTACACGACATTGGTCTAAGGCGACCAGCGGCGAGCGAATCCATGAGTGGGAGCGGGATGCCGATATGGGTACGAGAGGGAGCACCATACGTTTTCCGCTAAGCCGGTCGCCTTAGACCGATGTTGTGGCCGCGGCGTTAGTGTAATGCTTACGGTCACGACATTGGTCTAAGGCGACCGGCAGCGCGGAAGAACATACGTGCGAGAGGTACCGATATCGGCCGTTCGCTCCAGCTTATGGATTCGTTCGCCACCGGTCACCTTAGACTAATATCGTGGCCAGGCCATGAGTGCGGCTCTACAGACGCGGAGCGGAGTGGAGCTGTGGGAGCTCGGCCAATGAGGCCGCATCACAGTGTTTCGAATTGGAATTTGAACACACTCTGCGTCAGTGGAGCCGCATCCTTAGACCTGAGTGGTGAGCGTCGAGCAGCGCGCCTGGAGGGGCGTGCAGCGGCGATCGAGCGTCCAAGAGCGCGCAGTCGAACCACGCGCTTACGTTGGCATTGGTTTAATACGACACGCCGTTTGATGTATGAAGGTTCGTAACTAGGTCTCGTTAGAGCGTCTACTCAAGTGAGTAAACGGTCGAACATGACGTGCGACGTGGCGTCCATGTTAAACAAAATGCAGACGAATGCGAGTAGTCTGAGTACATGCCGTTCAAATCCTTTAGACGCTCGATGCGTTGGCACTCAGCCTTTACACAAAGGGTCAGCACCGAACCGTCGTCATTATCAAACAGTTTTATAGCCATCTGCTAATGTTCATCAGTCTGTCAACTGTGGATAGTGCAACCGACCCTAAGACGTAACTAGTGAACTATAATTAGGACTAAAATGCGAATACACTGTTAAAACATGCTGAGACATACCAGATCACGCACCAATCCAGTATTCCTGCAGGTGTGTTCGTTAGATACATCTTAGCCGTTGGTTCAGGCGCAGGAGTCTGCGCCTTTCCGCCGCTTGCTGCTTTTCCACAGCCCTTTTCCATACGCAGAGACTATCGCATCTAGATCTCGCTACAAGTACGCCTCTATAAGCCTCTTTTTTGTTTTATATTTGTCTACGTGTTACACACCCTCTCATGAATCTGCGACGGCGACAATCTAGCGGCTAGCTCGGGCGCTGACTCCCTTGCAGCCGGGAGCATTTTATCTACCCACCGACATACCTCATGTCTACAAGTACGCACCATCTCATGAATCTGCGCCGGCGACAATCTAGCGGCTAGCTCGGGCGCTGACTCCCTTGCAGCCGGGAGCATTTTATCTACCCACCGACATACCTCATGTCTACAAGTACGCACCATCTCATGAATCTGCGCCGGCGACAATCTAGCGGCTAGCTCAGGCGCTGATTCCCTTGCAGCCGGGAGCATTTTATCTACCCACCGACATACTTCATGTCTACAAGTACGCACCATTTCATGAATCTGCGCCGGCGACAGTCTAGCGGCCAGCTCAGGCGCTGATTTCCTTGCAGCCGAGAGCATTTTATCTACACACCGACATACCTCATGTCTACAAGTACGCACTATCTCATGAATCTGCGCCGGCGACAGTCTAGCGGCCAGCTCGGGCGCTGATTTCTTTGCAGCCGGGAGCATTTTATCTACCCACCGACATACCTCATGTCTACAAGTACGCACTATCTCATGAATCTGCGCCGGCGACAGTCTAGCGGCCAGCTCGGGCGCTGATTTCCTTGCAGCCTGGAGCATTTTATCTACCCACCGACATACCTACCTCATGTCTACAAGTACGCACTATCTCATGAATCTGCGCCGGCGACAGTCTAGCGGCCAGCTCGGGCGCTGATTTCCTTGCAGCCGGGAGCATTTTATCTACCCACCGACATACCTCATGTCTACAAGTACGCACCATCTCGTGAATCTGCGCCGGCGACAGTCTAGCGGTCAGCTCGAGCGCTGATTCCCTTGCAGCCGGGAGCATTTTATCTACCCACCGACATACCTCATGTCTACAAGTACGCACCATCTCATGAATCTGCGCCGGCGACAGTCTAGCGGCCAGGTCAGGCGCCGACTCCCTTGCCGCCGCGAGCAGCGCGTCCGGCGGCAGCGAGCTGCGCATCGCCGGCGCCAGCATCGCGTCCACCCCGCCGCGCGCCAGCCACGCCGCGCCGCACCCGCCGAACGGGTTCCCCATCGCTTCCAGAGACTGCTTCCTGCGCGTCATGGCTGTACGTGAAAAATGAGGCCGCTTAAAGAATCCAAGCTGCGTAAAGCATTAAGCATGATAAAAAAAAAGAAAAAATGGGCTCTTCATTGGTTCGTTGCGTATCACGTAGCTTAGAGACTTCCTGCGCACCAGGGCTGTGAATTGGATTTGTATTTAATGTCCATCCCATTTGTTTTACTGAAATTAACAAATGTATCAAGGCGTTTACTGTATCAACAATATACATTCCTGGATAAACCAAAAAAAAAAACAAGTAGGATTGACTCGTTAATAAAAGCTGCTAAAAGCGTATAGCATGAATAATAATTAATAATACAAATAAACTAACAACATATCCTGTCCTTTCGTTGCATCTGCCAAACGGATTGCCTGCCGTTGTCAAAGATTGCTTCTTAGGTGCCATGGCTGTATGAGTAAATGAGGCTGCTTGAACAAAAAAGCGTGAAATGCTGAACTCCCAATATAACTGTCAGGTGACAGTGGGTACTCTTTTGTTTGCGATAATGGATAACAAAATAAAGCCACTGAACGGAAGCAAGCTGCGAAAAGCGAGATTGATCTCAAATTGAAATTGCCAGTCAACGGCAGACTATCTGCCCCAAGAATCATCTTTTGTATTACAGTGTGCGAAAAATGAAATCGCTTGAAGGTAATGAAAGTCTGATAAAAGCGTGACAGATATTGCTATCAGACGGCTTTTCTTTCTACACAGTACATTTTAGCGGCATGTGGAAAATGAAACCCTATCAATCAAAACAGGCTGCGAAAGACGTAATGAAACATTGTAAAAACGAAAATACAATAATTATTAGAATTATGATCTCTTGAATCATCCAATATGTCGGCGACTTGGTAAATTAAATTTTACGCTACACGACGTGTTTTTAGTAGAAAACAGACTTGAAACATGTAGGCCTGAAAAGAATACAGTGTATGGGACGAAGTATTACACAAAAGATCCCAATGGGTCGAAGTGTATCCGTAAGGGCCCCACCAATAAGATAAGATGGGACGAAGTAGCCAAAAAATAACATAGTGTAATGTCATGCAAAAAAATTAATTTAAATAACGTTATTCCAACCGTCAAACGACATCTTTTAAGTTAAGAAAATAAATCTTGGAATGTAGCTGAGACGTATTTTAAATAACTGAATATTAAAATTCAACTAAAAGCCGCCATCTGTGTTCCTATATTTCTGAATAACAGACAGCACGGAGGCTGGATAGGTAGATTTGGTAGACACTGTAGGCAGGTAGAAGTAGTTAATTACCAAAAACCAAACAAATCCCACAAATTCTATACATGAGAATTTCTAAGCTGATGTTACGAAATGTAAACACAAAGGAAACGTTGACCTATTTCGATGAACCAAAGGCGATTACCCTTTTGGTTAAGGGAAGGATGGGAGATTAGTTTTTATTTATTTTAATCTTGTTGTTTGCTCTTTTTATGTGAGTTGTAGTTTAGAAGTCTTGCACAGTAAATACTATAGATAAGTTGGATGTCGTTTTTTAACTATTCACGATTGAGGAGTCGTCATCATCATCTCAGCCATAAGACGTCCACTGCGGAACATAGGCTTCCCCTCTGGACCTCCACAGGTACCGGTTAGATGCAACCTGCATCCAGCGTGGATTGAAGAGTAAAAGGACCTAAATAGGTATTACTGATATGAAACGCCCACAAATCTCGACAATGAGTTTTTAATGTACGCTATAAGTTGAATATTCGCATAATAGGGTTTGAAGGCAGAGGAATCTAATTAGTATCGTTAGACTTCAAAATCAAATGGTAAATAAATTAAATTTACTAGTTTAGCTATTCTATTCAAACACAAAGACAATTGCTGTACAAGGTAGAAAATCGGTATACCTAGCTTGACCGTGAACCCTGGCTTGACAGTGACACGAAAACTGATGACGTAAACGGAAATATAATAAAACGGCCAAATGGATTTATTTCAACTTGTGTTCTTTTATAGTACTGAATAACGTCAAGCCGCTCTTATACAATCTGCTATGTGATTAATTTATAACTTTAAATAGTAACCTAGCAACTATACACAAATATTATTGAATTAATTAAATCCACCACATATCGGTTTTTGCAGGCGCAACTACGATAAGCTTTTGAATTGCATTAACGAACTGTCATTCGTGAATGTGATTTATTACATTTATTATGACATTGTTCGTATTTAATCATCATAGTATACATCCTTATTCCTGCAAAATATGAGAATAATGTATATCATCGATATGTCTAAAAATGTATGCCGTAATATAGACTACTGCATAACTATCAATGATGTCACGAGTCGGTGTTCGGCTTTTACGGTGCACTGAATGAATTGGCATTGTTACCTCGTTACCCAATTTGTAACTTTAATAGCTTCATTTCAAAAGGTAAACTAGTCCAAGGCTCGGATTCGGTGCAAAAATGGCGGTAAAACGATAAATATCGGATTTACTCCAAATTACCTATTATAAGAACGTGAACCTAAATAAAGAGGGTTTATATCTTGTTTATCCTGCTTATAATATAGATCCCGATATTTATTGTTCAAACCTGAATAATCTAACATGAACGTTTATTCCTCCTGAAAATCGGTTTCATAATATGTAATTATCTACAGTTTTACAAACAAAACCAAGATGAATAAGTTTCATCAAGTAGGTACATGTTAAGGCTTTTCAACACAGACATTGAGCTCTAGGATATAGTTTCGATGAAGTGCTAGCTGCGAATGTGCATGACCAGTCCTTAAAAAAACAATGAACTATAAAATTTGCCATCCATTTTCGTAACTTGGTGTCCCTATCTTGTAGAGCTAAGTGAACTGCACCTAACCCATTTGCCTCCACCGACACTAGCCTGAGTTGTTATCAATATGCCCGCGTTCTTCTTTTGTTACCATCTGTCCCAGTTGGGAACTCGGCTTTAGCAGGTTCCTGTTCCAGTTACGCGGAAGTCGGAACTTTGTTGTGTAATAAATAAACCAGCCGTTTCTGCCTTGAATAATGAAGTATTGTCAGGAAATTTTATACTGACCACTGATTCCACATTAGCTCCAGTTGAGTAGGTATAACATTGGCCACAACTATGGAATATGCGGTACAGATGTAGTGCAAAATCTTTTTCATTCGTATTTTCACGGACATGTCCGGATTTTTCCTTCTGTCTCAATCAACTTCAGTTCAATGGATTCTGTTTACTCTGAAACTCATTGTGACAGTAATCATAATTAGGACGTGTCCGTGAAAAGCCGAAGAAAAATGATTATATACTACAGCTGTAACTTGAACCCGAATATTTTTTGCAGCTCATTTCTAAAGCTAGTTTCCTCATATTATTAACACCGTGTACACAAACAGTTGCAATGTCAAGCTCATTAAAATATCGGTCATTAATGACCTGTCGCTAAAACCCCTAAGACGCTGTAGCTTTTGCCAAGCTGATAGCCACTGTTGTTTTATAATTATTTTAAATTAGCTCCAACAATAATGTATCTAGTTACCCACAGTATTATACCTACTTCATAAAAATGGCTACTTTTCATCAAAACATTCATACCTTATTCTGCTTCACTTTACTTATGTACAGCATCCGAATATGATTGAAAGGCGAACCAGCAATTTAGTAAGCGTCAGTTGCGGAAGAACACTTAGCACTGCATATTTTGTCACGTCACATCACTGTTACAGAAATATAAAACTATAGGTGAGCTTTAAGATGCTTCCTTGTGGCATGCAGGACCATCGTGAAGAGGAAACTGATCATTCGTGCACTTTATGTACATTGTAATAAGGGTTGTGATTAGTAATGGTCAATGGTCAGCTGGGTTTGCGTTAGAACAGGAGTATGGATCAATGATTGAATGTGACGTAATCATCACCTCCCCTTCATCACGAACTTAGGGCCCGCACCGACTTAGCATTGCGTCGGAGCTACGCGGGCGTCCACTATTAGGCGACGACGCTTGAGGCGCTAAGTGAGCGCAGACCCTAACACCGTAAATCACAAATTTCGAACAACTAGACTGTTATCTAATTTTCTCAGTTTTATCTCTTGGCTGGAATGACCAAGCTAAATCCTCGAAATTGACGATTTTCGATGTTCGCGGCTACGATTTATCGCATCCAGCTAGAGCAAAACGTGGTGCTATAGACGGATATGAAATTTTGGGTAGTGACCTCCCGTTCTATCTTGTTGCTTTAGATGCAGCTGATTATGCGAATGCTAAAGACCAGAGTGCGTAGCCAAGATGTCAATCGCTAATGTTATCGTAGTTCTATCTCTCCGTCACTCTTTGTTATTAGTGCGACAAAGACATTTGCATTTCATTCGCGACTATTGGTATCTTGGTTACGCATCCTGAAGACCCATCGCGAACTCTGTCTGTCGTATTGATGAAGGCTTCGTTGGACAGAAACAGATGCACAAAATAAAAAAGTTCACGATAGGCCCTCTGCTATCCTCAAATCACCAATCACTTCTCGTTCTACTATGATCACCAAGCTACGCAAAGCCCATCTTTAAGCGTTGTCACCTGGGAGTGTGGCTGGGCGAGGGCGGCAGCGAGCGCGAGGAGGCCGAAGTCTTCGGCGCCGACAGGGAGTGGGCAGAGCCCGCGCGACGGAGACCCGCCACCAGCGCGCTCATCGCTCCACCACCTATACATACCATCGGCTTACCATTGTGATAACCAATAATACATAAAAACTTGTCTCATACGCCAAAATATCGCTCCGCAAATGAAAGCTTTACGTGAACGTGTGAAAATCACTTTGACAGCAGTAGTCGTACCATGAGCTGACGCTGCGTTATTATCGCGGACTTACTTCCTATCCAGCTCGCTCGCACGAATAGCTACTTAAGCGGCAGCTTATGGTAAGCATACAGTAGGGTAGGCGTGCCATGAGTTGTCAAGTACGAGGAATAGGTTAGGTACTTTAGCGCAGAGTTGGGCAAAAAGTAATCTGAATACTTCTAAAAATTACATTTGCACGTGGGTTTTGTAATCTAGATTACAAAGCACACATACAAAAGTAATCGGAAGGAGTAATCGGATTACTTTTTGCGCAAGTCTGCTTTAGCGTTTACTAGATACTTAAAGTATCATGCTCACACTGACGTATCGAGCGAGTGTGCTAGAGTACTTCAAGTACCTATCGAGTAAAGGCTAAAGTAACTAGGCTTTGCGGGCACGACACCTAGAGACACCTTTGGCGTTCATGGCGTTTAAAAGATTGAACTGTGCGGAGTGCATAAAGGAAACTGGTTTACGTTGTGTCTTGCACCTAGCCAAAGCAGCAATAATATGAGATCCCCGGTAGCTGCTGAGACTAAGATATAAATGTGGGAAGCGAGCTGCAAATACAGAGGTACCAACAGTTGAGCAGCCTGCTACATAAATTAATACAGAAATATGTCAAAAACAGTTCATATCCGCTTTAGGTTTTGAGAAAATCAGAATAGTTGACACTCCCCTTTAGGATTGTATGGAATAGTCCGTATTTTCATAACTGCCTAATTGCCGCCTCTTTATAGTATATCGGCACTCTCACCGTTCAGACAGGATATAAAGAGGCAACCATATAAGGCCAGAGGCGAGACGTCATGTAGTTATCGTTATCGCCAATCTAATGACATCACGGATATAAATTGCCAGTGTGATATTACTTATCGCATTTCCTAACTCTCATAATATCTAATCATTGTTTCATTTAATTGGTCAGTTCAATTTAATGTTCAACATTGCATCGCGCAACGCATCAGTATTGTGATACAGCGAATACATGATACAGGAAATGCCGCCAGCATCCTCGGTACAGTGACACAAGGGCCAGTCTTAGATATTACTTGTATAGGTTAGATTAGTTAGATTTAATTTATGCAGGTATATAAATTGTAGTTTTGAAAATAAAAAAACCCTAATAACATTGCCTATTTTGGTAATCAATCAGGCTGTATGTCGGGAATACAATGTCTCTCCCTATTAGATTCTGGTGTAAGGTCCCGAAAAAGCAATGGCTTGTAGTGGAAGGTGATATGAGTGCCGATGGTCTCTCTATACAGAATGCAAAAGCCCGGGCAATAAGTGGCGCAAAAGACGGAAGCCGGATCACGGCACTGGTCGGTATATAAAGCATCATCATCCTGGATGAGGTGTAATTGTATTGAATTCTGTTATTACCAGGGATCGGATAAATGTGCGTCATTGTTCGCAATAATTAAACGAATAATTTCTTGAAATTAGATTTCTGAGCTTTGAGGGGTCTATTCACAAAGGGTTTCCTAGTTACCAGTGTCAAAAAGGTAATTTTCTGAAAATAATTGTATGAATAATTATTCAACCAACTTTGGAGTCACGTCCATATTATTGCGAACAATGACGCACATTTGTTCGATCTCTGTAAGTTATTACCTACCTAGCCCAGATGCATTTTACCTAGCAGATTGGTAAAATTACGATAGAATAACAAAAATGTCGACTTCCTAGAGAACGTACTAAATTGTAAATGTCAGTAGGTAAATAATAGGTATTATTTACACGCAATTAATTTCTCCACGTGACCTTCATGTAATATTAACACAAACAAGTGTAAACAAATGAACAATGAGCGCGGTCTGTATAAATTGTGGGTTCCATGATCCATTAATGTAACTTGAATCTTAACAATACTGATTTGATGAATGTGGGTACCATGTAACTTACGTTATATAATATTTAATTAATAAATGTTCAATGAGTAATTCAGGTTAATTATTTAATAGACAGAGATGTGTACAATTTATGAAATGTCTATGTACATAAATAAGATTGCAATCCTTCGAAACAATGCTAACCAGAGCGTTAATTTGGGACAGTGTAAAATGCAAGGATTTCTCAAGTCAATACACACAAGAATAAAGCTGTATTTTTTAGTCAGTTGAATAGGACCGCAGTGACTCGTAAATTAGCTTCCAGAGCATTATTATGAATGATGATTTAATTATTATGAATGGCGACAGTAGTTGAAATAGAAGAATAAATAATACTTTTATACATTTGAATGTTTGTTATAGACGTACGTCTACTATCTGAGCAAGTCGTTAAGTATTGTTTGTCCCTTTCGACACGATTGGGGTTAACTAGATAATATATATTGACAAAATCGAAAGGGACAAACATTACTTAGCGGCTTGCTAAGTTAGGAGACGCTTATGAAAAAGGGGGTAGTACACTAATCAGTATGTACCGCAAAAGGTACCACATCGAATGTATTCATTGACAATGTAATGACAGTCCACAATACAAGGAGCCTACCACGAACATCATACATAACTAAGTTGAAAATTCCGTAGGCGAGGCACTGGTCTCACCGCGAGCTACTAAGCTATGAACTATCGGCTATAAACACGAACAAAAGATACCTACGCACTACCGTGTCAAAAAAAAGAGACACGGCGATACACGCTCGGCTGTGACAGCTGATAGCTGGGCGAGTATCGACGTGTCTCTTTTATTTACACGGGAGTGCGTATCTTTTATTCGTGTTTATAGCCGATAGTTCATAGCTTAGTAGCTCGCGGTGAGACCAGTGCCTAACTATGTCATTTTAAAGTTGTTCATTTTAGATGTCCGCGGTTAGAGCACGGGTTAGGTACCTATTGGCATCAACACGCTTAACTGACAATTAATAGACCTTACCTCGTGGCGATAAGGCTTACAAATGATCAGCCAATTGTATCAACTACGATACTGTCAAGGGCATATATATCTAAACAATTCTTTAGTTGATTCGATTTGTTGGTCAAATAAAACATGGAAGTCATACGGCATACGAATTTGCCTTTAAAAAACGTTCCATTAGGAACTCGCGTCAAGGTGCACTCAGACCAAACGAGCATTCGCTATTCCGTCCCCCCACTCTACGAAATCAACGACGTTTTGTGTAACGATCGAATTTCGTAGAGTAGGGGGTTAGAATAGCGAATGCTCGTTTGGTCTGAATGCACCTTCAGCCGTCTACATTTATATGGTCGCAGTTTGTAGTGCAGAAATTGTACTATCAACAAAATTAAATCCTGACCCACCATAGAATCTCAAGTTATCACAGCAACGTTGAAAGTCAAATCTACGGCAGTTGCTACAATCTGATTTACAACGTCATAATTGACATGGTTATACACTGGGTCTGAAATGTCAGGATTCAATACTTTGTCGATAGTATATAATACAGGGTACATATTGCCCTTGACTGTACCTACGTGTATATCTACAAGGTCTTAGGTAGCAGTCACATGACAAATGAAACGACACGAACAATGGGGTTCCAGAATAGGATGCCGCTCACAAAGACGTCACTATTGTATATAACAACCTGTATGTGTGTTCGTAAGTGTTGGAAGAGTCCGGATCTGTTAAAATATGTGCCCCGTTCGTCAGCATTCGAATAATTCGTCTGTGCACAAAACAAATCAGAAATAAATGTTAATCGTTAAATGAGTGGGAGTAACTTGCAGGCTTAGCGTGAACTGCGAAGATCGCAAATTTCGGGCTCTGGCACAATTTCATTGACAACGTTTCATATTTTTAGTGCTAGTTTTTATTATCTGTTTTAAAAGAACCCAATATTAAAAGATACACGTATTTTTTATTTTTCAATTAAGTTGCAAATTTAGTGAGAAAATCCCCTTTTATTACTACTTCGAGCAGAAAGAGCGTAAGTTACAAGCGTCAAGAATCTGATAAATGACGTCACAAGTGATGTTTCAAACACATAAGAAAACGACGAAAATCGGTGACAAATGTCAAGTGTCACTGCCAAACACAAGGGACATTCCAACCGCAAGATTTTTTGGTTATAGTGGCAGGTTTGAATCAGCTATGTGACGTCACTTCCCCTTTAAACTATTATTACGATTTGTTACAAAAATATAGCGATAAAAAATTAAAAAAATATTTTTGTGATCTACATGCGTATATCTCGAAATGGTTTTCGATTTAAGGACATTGAAAATTTTGAAACATTGTCAAATAACGAAGGTTAACGATGAAACCCATCAGACATTGGTTACTCGAAATTAGAGAATATCGAAGATCGCGCTAGGCCTGCTACTACCTCTGGTCGCTTCAAAGGGTGCGTATCTACTCCAAGGCCCAGACTACCTCATACAGTAGCCGTACCATGACATTCCGCGGCGTTATTTACGCGTGTTTACTTTCTATCCGGCTCGCTCACGCCAATACGCAAAGAGCGGGGTAGATAGAAAGTAAACGCGCGTTAATAACGTCGGAATAGCTCATGGTACGGCTATAGGCCGGCCAAAAAATAAGTGCATTGACCTGTGAGGTTTTGGGAAGCAGAAGCACCTAAGGGCATTTGTTGAAATTAGTTCAAGTTTCGGAATTAGAATTTCTAAGTAGGTACCTACATAGTAGCACCTACTTTGTAGGTACTTAAAAAAATCGACCTTCGAAAAACCTTCTAGGGGACCTAGGTATTCTGAGTCCCAGAACCTCACTCGTAACGGGAATGCACCTACTTATATTTAGGCCTCCATTCCTACTTCTATTAGGCTATTTATATATATCTCTCTAGATTTTAGACCATAGAAATGACAATACTGGATGCTGAAAGAGGATCACCGAAATACTTAATCAGACTAAAAGATTGTGAATGTCTGTATAAGGTCCCTCGCATCTTTATGAAATAGTATAGACAGGACAGCCATCTATAATGAATGTTTACCGGGCTTCCCTATAGGTACTTAGTTTTGCCTAAATATATAACTAACCCGAGCTGAGCTACATAAGCTGACATTCATGTCATATAATTTGGGTCAATTGATGAACCTACTAGAACCACCCTCTGTAGCGACCTCACCTCCATAGGGATTCAACTGGTTTCGCGAATAGAACTGACCTTCTTCGTGAACGTCGAGCGAGTCTTTCCTCTCTGGTTCGTCGTCAGAGTCGAGGTCCACGTTGGAGTCGGGCTCCGTCATCACGAGCTCGGGTGGCGCCATCGCTCCGCCGGCCAAAGTATCTAAAACAAAACATCATCATAATGCCGCGGCCACGACATTGGTCTAAGGCGACCGGCTTAGCGGAAAACCATACGTGCAAGAGGGAGTACCCATATTGGCATCCCGCTTTAACTCATGGATTCGCTCGCCGCTGGTCGCCTTAGATCAATGGCCGGGCCTTTAGGGTGTGCTCCCAGTTCTGGGTTTCTACTTTCTATACACATACAGTACCGGAATCGGGAATTCCCGGTTCTTGCCATACAAATTCAGAACCGGGAGCACACTTTAATCATCATCTATCGAGCAATCTTCCCGCTATTCGCCACCTGCGGCCAATCGCGAACTTCGGAATTCGAACATTTCTAGGACTTGTTTTTGTCACTTACCGAAAGCGTTATAATTAGTGTGAGAGATAAAATGCTCGAAATTTGTGGGGTTAGAAATTCGCGGTAGTAGGTAGGCAGGGAATCTGGAGTCTACTTGGCAATTTAATGCGATTTGGCTTGACTTGATACTTCTTTTTACGAAAGAGATTACCATTTGACCTTCCAGAGAGTAAATAAGCAGTGATCGGTTTTTTGGATTTCCCCCAGCGGAATTTCGCGTATAAAAAAATGACGGGTGTGACTATAAAATTTTATTTAACACTATTGTTTATACACACAAGAACATATTTTATGAAACAGAAACATGGCAATAATATTAAAGTTTATTTTTCAAGTTACTATAGGAGACCCGCCGGGAGAATAAAAAAAACCGATCATTGGTAATAAGGCATTAGCGTTTGGAAAATATAACCATGATATACATAAGTACGTAATGAAAATTATGGAAACGTCGTTGTCGCTCTTGATTCTCATAATTTTTTATCAAGAAGCCTTTTTTTTTAGAGGAAAATCGTGTTTTTTCAATCCTAAGTTGCTGCCGGTTCAAACCGGTGGCTCGTAGGTTCAGTTAACTAAAAATGTGGTCTACCACTTTTCGACTGTTTCCAATGAATAGAGCCGAAAAGTGGTAGACCATACTTTTTGTTGAACCTACGAGCCGTGGTTTGAGTTGCTAAATATGGAACTATTAATAATTTATAAATCGGTTAATATAATCAGAAATTCCAAAGCAGTAGGTACCTACACGTATATGTCAAGATTAGTATTATGCAAAAATATAGTAGGTAGTTCACTTAGGTAAGATACTAAACTACCTAGGTGGGAATTAACAACTTTCTACCACTTAGAGAATGTAAGTATGTTGCTTAATTTTATCACAAACTCTGACTGCTATAACTAGCAAATTACGTGTTCACATACTCGTACAGATACAGCAATTTACTCGCATGTACAAACGTCTTACATATTAGCTAAGCGTTTGAGCTTAGGATATCTCATCCGTTTATTGCAGATAGCTACACCATCTCATGTAATTAATATTGGGGATGGGCTTCAAAGGCTTTACATATAAGATATTATCGGGTACCATTAGTGGCTCCTAACAATCGTAATATAAGACCTCATATTAGTATATAGGTACGGTTAATTCATCCTTAGTTGTCTTTTCAACTTTAAAATTATTTTTATTAAAATTATTATGAAGTGTAAATCAAAGACTAACCTCTGTAGAGTAGATATCAACAGCGAGTTTGCCTCATGAAATTGTGAACTGGAACGTATGCTTCGTTTCCGCGTCGCTACGATTCACATTTGCAATCTTCACGCAATATCTGGCACAGCCGTGCGCGGGCCAGCGCGGGCACTCGGAAAAAGTAACGTGTAGCTGTGTAACCTATCCCTATAGTTAAAATAACGTCTGGCCATTAGGGTGGAGCGAAAAAAAATTTTTTTTTATTTAGTTTTTCCTGTATTACCAATCGATGTTCGACATCTTCAGATGTCTAGAAAAAAAATTACAAGGTTCTACATCAACGTCTTGAGGTGGCGCATCAGATTTGAAGTTTGAAGAAAAGCGCAAATTACAGTTATTTTCAACATTTTTGTGAAACCAATTTTTTTGCTAATGTTTTAATTCTAATAACTTTAGAACAATAATAATACTTCTAGCTTTAAAAAAAATATCAGGTGTTCGAAATCCGAAGCAATAGACTCTTCATTCTCTCTGAAATACTGGGACTTTGTGTCAAATATTGATATGTCCTGCCTGGCCTTCATTTTACAATGAATGGACCCATCTCTCGCTTCTGGTACACAAACAGATGCCGAAGCCTCAGTTACGAGCTTGATGCACCATTCCACTGCCTGAGTGCGACAAGGATAGGTTTCCAATCTGAAATAATTTATCTCCCGAGTATCATTTCTGAAATCTCTGCGTCACTGTATTTCATGTTCACTGGAGGTTCTAATGTATTTCTTTTGACCAATTAATGAAATCATAATAATTTAAAACCTCTGTTCTAACATTTGGTAGCTAAAACATTGCCTGACGCTTTCCTTTACACTCTTTTGTTGTTTTTAACACCTTCTACGGCGCCAGTTCTCTTAATTATGTTTCATCAATCATCATAGTGCATCATAGCTAAAACTAATTATTCCGGGTGCGCAAAGAATATAGTTTTTTATAATAATTGTTTTTAGGTATTCAAGCAACTACAAACAACCTTTAATCATGCTAAAGATATGAATAGGCACATGTTTACGATATTAAATAATTTTGATTGAGAGTCTTCGTAAGACATCTGTTTTTTGTTTGTTTGCGTAATTTCTTCGCAGTTTTGTAATTATTACAATAAACATAAGAATAAAATCAACCTTAATGATTTGTTGGTCACTTATTATGGGAATGATGCTTTGTTTCAAATGTTTTCTATGTCAGTGGCGATCATTTCACACAAGTCTTTAACAGCAGGGTATTTACCATTCTTAAGTTCCAAAAGTTCATTTATTAGCCACAAATAATATTTTATTATATCACATTACGTTAGTAACATAGTACAATTTAGTTTTATTGGATCGCCAAACAAAGGGCACCTCAAGTGCCAAAATTCAAAATTAACAACAATTCAACTTTTTTACACTTGCCCTTAACACTTATTGACGAGTTTTATTTTCTATGTAGCGCTAGTACAACCAGTATAATACACTATATGGAACAGAAATATAAGTTTTATGACATTTAGATACAATAAAACATTAACTTGCGGCTACACCTTAGAGGCAAAATTTTATCTTTTTTGCAAACTACCCTCGTGGTGCGCCACCTTAAGATAAAGTCGTAGAGTTTTGATTTTTGGTCTGAATGAAGCTTTCGTATACGGTCAACTATTGATGATACAGGAGAATTAAAATTTGGAAAAAAAAATTTTTTGTTCAAATTCGCTCCACCCTACTGGCCATGTCCTGTAGTCGGAGAATACATAATGTAGGCATGTAGGCAAGAACGTTTTAGGGTTCCGTACCAAAAGGGTAAAACGACCCTATTACTAAGGCTCCGCTGTCTGTCCGTGTGTCACCAGGCTTTATCTCGAGAACAGTGATATTTAGACATTCGATTTTTTTGTCTGTTGTCAGTTGTATGGATTTTAATTGTAGTATTATTTAGTTATTCAATATAATATCTACAACTTCCATTTATAGTATAACTTAAGAGGCAGGCACATTGACTAGGTAAAGTAGATACTTGTTGTAAAGTGTTCAGTATCATAGAATTAGTTAGTCATAAAATAAATATACATAACTAGGTAGTCAAAATGTACCCTACCAAATATATTCCATTGAAGAAATGTGCCTCTAATTGTTACATACTTTTATACATTTCAGCAAATATAGTCTGACTGCGCTGTTCAAATCTGTGACTTTCACGTGTCCATTTCGTAGAAGTGTAGGTACGCCGTCATTATAAATGTAATGCGTTCTTTATTATTATTTGTTATGCACTTGAGAATAGATTGCGTTGTGCTAAAATTGTAATAAATCTCGAACAACGCAATACTTTTCGAGCGCGTGCTTCAGTTAGCAGGAAATAGTGAATTACTTAGTACGAAGGCCGGGATTAGAACTCTTACCTATTTATTTACGATTTGTATTACTAAATATCTCTTTGTTTTTTTTTTCAGGTTGTACCTATTGAGGAAAACAATGACTGCCGATACAGGCTTCATGAAAATAGTGTAAGTATACCTAGCTGCCTACTTACAGTACCTACTCACACCCGAGTAATCTGTTTAGGTATATTATCAAGTGATGTTAGGTAGTATGAAATAAAATAAAATTTCACCGGTCGCTGAAAACCTCAAGAGGCCAATAAGGCCTATAAATATAGGTCATATCCTACTGAGCAATTTTACTATGTGACCAAATTAACTTCTAAAAGGCCAAAAAAATATTTGGTAGGGTTATATCGAGGGCCCGTAACTTTCATGCCGATGACATCAATTTGACGTCACGCTCCATTTAGGGTGATCCGAAATATTTTTATTGTTAAATATTAATCATTAGTCGTCAATCATTTTAATCATGTACAAATAGTTATTTACAATATACAATATTAATACAATAATTCTATAGCTGACGATTCCATTTCCAAATGCCTCTATCTTTGAGATATCGCTATTTCGCTTAGCAGGGCTGTATATAGTGTATATATACAGGGTGCTCGCGAGCATTCCGAAAGATTTTAACTATGCATTCTAGACATCAAAATAAACAAAAAATATTATGAGACCTAATGTCAAGTCCACCAAAATCAAAAAGAAGTTAAATGACGAGTTACGTCGAAAAACTTATTTCGAAAAAAGGTTGATTATCTCTGAAACCAAGCCGAATCCAGGAAATTTTATATAACATTAAATACTCTAAATATGCTCAGGAATTCAGCATTAAAATCTTTCGGAATGCTCACGAGCACAGTGTACAACTTATATAATTTTGTCCGTACCTACAAAATAATTTTCCTAAGGTTATCGTTCGTTTTGCGATTTTCATTGTTACTATACTAACACACATGGACACATTTGGCGTTGGGCCCAATTTTAAACAGGATAGCCCGATAAAATTCCTAAGGTCATACATAAAACTATATACGTGTGTACGGAAAATGTTGTCGCTCTAAAGTTTCCTGCAGCAAAAAGTTTATTATTACTCAAAGCACTTTTGAGGGTGAGTGTCCGTTTTGATGTACCTACGGCCGTTCATTTTGGCGCATAAATAAACATTAATCGTATAAAAATGTTTATGTTTGGAAATTGCCGTACTTGGGTGAGAATAAAACGATATTTCGCCGAGGCCAATAACCTAAAACGTTTTAAGATACACTCAACCAATTGGATACCTATGCCACTTTAGAAACACGTCAAAATTAGGTACTTACAAATAGAGATATTAGTGGGCTTATGATGGTAATCAAGTATGAAAGTGACACGTAGCACTATAGATAGATAAAACTGGACTATCATAAGCAAGGATCGGACAAACGCCCGTCATTTCGAAAAAATTACCCTGTTCCGTACAGTAGAGACTTCCTTATCTTATGATGTTAACATATTTTATTTTATGTGATATTTTATAAATAACACTATCACAAAGTATTTATTTAGGAGATTCCAACTCCTTCTTACTTTTACGTACCGTGATTGTGAATTTATGTCAAATAAACATAAACAACTTAGAATTTCTGATATTGAATTTTAATTTAAGTATTGAGTGTATAATTATCTTATTCGGTTACCGCGATAGGTAGTTATTCATGAAATAAAACGATTTAAACAATCGCGTATATAAATTAATGTTGTAACAACATTTCGAACAGTCATGGTGTGTACAAGTAAGTATTCTGGGAAAGAGTTGGGATCCTCCTAAATAAATACTTTATGTTCGTGTTATAAAAAAATATCTGAGACAAATAAATAATTTTTCCCCTCACTAGCTCGTAAAGCGCTCGTTTATCCTTTAATACGAGCGGGTAAAAACGCTTTTTACCAACTTGTGAATAAAATGAGAAATGTGACATTTCTCTAATTCCTATAGCCCCCTACTGCCTAGTATAAGTGGATCTGTATGACCGTAGTAAACATGCGCAATCGGAGCTCACATGTTAAATTGGTCGTTTCTCATGGGTGACTTTGTAAGCCATTGGCTATATTTAAGTTCCAGAAGTAACTCTATTCTACGATACGTTTCGACATTGAGTTTAAAATGGTTTCTTTAAGTTAATTTACATTTCGATGAGATTTGTATTGTAATCATATTTCCTCGCGATAGTGAGGGGAAAAAAGTTGTATTACACTTGGCGGCAAAGTTTGTTCAACTCTCGTGCTTTGAGACTCGCTACGCTCGTGGCTCAATTTTGGAATCTTTCGCTAGCTCAGGTCTCAACATTGGCACGACAGTTAAACAACAACTTTGCCCCCTTGTATAATAAATAACTAATCTTAAATTAATAAAATATGTTAACATCATAAGATAAGGAAGTCTCTACCATATGGAACAGGGTTAAGTTTTCAAAATGACGGGCGTTTGTCCGATCCTTGATCATAAGCCACCAGAGATAGATATTATTTTAGTACAGATGGTGACTTTTTTAGGCTCTAGTGCGAGTTCAAAACTTCGGAGAGCCATCTGCACTAAAAAACGTCGTACGAGACACGAGCAAAAACGAAATTCGTAACTCTCGTGTCGATTTAAGACACTCTCTATCGGTCGTGTTTTAAAACATCGCCACTCGTTTCGAATTTCATGTTTTTCGCACTTGTGTCGTAATGTAGGTACTATTGTGTGGTCTAGGGTTCCAATTTGGAATTATAATGGAAGTATTACCATGGGACTAGGTCGATTTGTGTAAGATGTCCCAAGATATTTATTTATTTATTATTATTTATTAGGGTTCCAAGTTCCAATTGGACAACGGCATATTTTTGAGCATTTTTAATATACTTACACCTTATTTTGTCTTTGACTGTAAGTAGGTATCTAGGTAGGTACTACATTAATATATGAGGATACAAGTTAATTTTTTTTTATACAATACCTACTCAGCATTTGGCCTTAGGGGTTTGACATAGGCACGTAACGTGCTACTTTTTTTTTTTTTTTTTTTTATGTTGGCACAACAAAGTGGCTCCACTCCACCTGATCGTAAGTGAAAAGTAGAGCCCAAATCGCGGCGGCAACGAACAGGAGACAAACAGTAACCTGTTAGTTGCCACCGCCTTGCTGGCCCGCTAGATGCTTCTTCACGCTTCGTTTAAAGGGTCCCAACTTATAGGTATGCGGAAACACATGTGCCGGTAAAGAATTCCACTTTTTAATAGTCCGGCATATGAAGGAATTGCCGAATTTCTTAGTACGTGTGGGAATATTTTCCACGGTGAAGGAGTGACACCGCAAACCGGCACGTGTGGTTTTATAACGGAAAGGGGAGGGCGGGATGAGGGAAAATAACTCTTCAGAACACTCACCATGGTACAGGCGATAAAAAACACTCAGAGAACCAATGTCCCTACGTAGTTGAAGGGGTTCAAGGTGCCTGGTAACCTTAGAGTCGCCTATAATACGAACTGCCCGCCGCTGCATCCTATCGAGAGCATCGAGTAGGTATTGGGCGGACCCATCCCAAAGATGAGAGCAGTACTCCACGCAAGACCGAACTTGTGTCTTATAAAGAAGACAAAGCTGGTCGGGCGTAAAGAACCGACGCACCCTATTCAGGATGCCCAGCTTTTTTGATGCCGTGGTAATTAATGACTCGATGTATTTATTTTGATTTAGATTGCAGCGTATATCCATGCCAAGCATATTCAGGCTATCTCGTAAACCAAGAGGAGTGTTCTGAAGAGTTGGAACTGGGTGGAAGGAAGACGTTTTGGTGGAGAAAGCGCACACTTGAGTCTTTTTGGCGTTGAACTCGACCAGGTTAACGGAACCCCATTTGCAAATAAGTTCCAGAACCCGATCGAGCTCAACGACAAGATCCACACGTTTGTCGCCAACTTCTGCCCTGCTTGCCCCAGGCCGACCGAGATAACGCCCATGGACCGTACTGTCATCTGCATAACAATGAATGTTTCCTAAAGGAAGTAAGTCATTGATATGCAGAAGAAAGAGGGTAGGCGATAAGACGGAGCCCTGAGGGACGCCAGCATTCACTGTCATGAACCGCGAATCACATCCGTCAACCAGGACACGGATTCTGCGCTCATGCAGGAAGTCAGCAATCCATTTGCATAGCTGGGCAGGCAGGCCATACGCAGGGAGCTTGGAGAGAAGAGCTTTGTGCCAAACCCGATCAAAAGCCTTGGCGATGTCAAGACTGATCGCCAGGGCCTCGCCGTGTTTGTCGATTGCCTCCCCCCAGAGGTGCGTGACATACGCTAGAAGATCACCCGTTGATCTTTTCGGCCTAAAGCCATACTGTCGATCATACAAAAGAGAGTGATCCTCTAGGTAACGGATCAACTGGTCGTTCATGATCCGCTCCATCACTTTGCACAACACTGAGGTTACGGCAATGGGGCGGTAGTTAGATGGGTCTGAACGGTCACCCTTTTTGGGGACCGGCTGCACATTAGCCTCTCTCCAAGCTTCCGGAATGCTACCAGACGAGTACGAAAGACTAAAGAGGCGCGTCAATACCGGAGACAACTCTGCTGCACATTTCTTGAGTACAATCGCTGGGATACCGTCAGGACCACTGGCTTTTCGGATATCAAGTGACTGCAAAGCCCGGCGTACATCGCGATGCCTAAAATGAACTTCGGGCATCACGGCACCACAGGCAGGTATGGATGGTGGTGGCATAGAGCAGTCATCAAGACGAGAGTTCGCAGCAAAGAGGCTAGCCATGAGATCGGCTTTCTCTTGCGCCTGATGAGCCAATGAACCATCTGGTAATCTCAGCGGTGGCAGCGATGGTTGGCAGAAATTTGACTGCACAGTTTTGGCCAGACGCCAGAAACTTCGCGACCCAGTTGGGTGCGAGACTAGCTCCGAACCTACGTTTGCAACGCGCTGGGCGTCTGCTCTAATATACGCCCTCTTGCAGACTTTGGTGGCAGCATTGTAAGCTGCTTTCAGCGAAACAATGTTGGGATCATTACAGGCGCGGCCCCTGATCCAAGCTCGATACGCCGCCTGTTTGTTGTTAACGGCTTCAGCGCACTCGCTATTGAACCAGGGTCGTCTACGGCTCTTAATGACGACATCGGAATAAGGAATGTAGTATTCCATACCTAGACCGATCTCGCCAGCAATAGACGCAGCACTCGCCGAGGGATCCTTCTCGCTAAAGCAGCGTTGCACCCAAGGAACGGACGCGAAATAGTCACGCATGCCGTCCCAATCTGCTGACGAGTAGTGCCATACTCTGCGCTTTACCGCCGGCGATTGAGGTATGGCTGCGCTGGGTACTGTACTGGATACCAGGCAGTGGTCAGACGTGCCTAAGGGTGCGTTGACCACAACCTGGTACCCAGTTGGATGGGAGGTCAGCAAAAGGTCCAGCAAAGAGGGCGTTTGTTCAGCTATGTCGGGTATCCTAGTGGGCTGATCCACTAACTGAACAAGATGATGGGTTAGAGCAAACGCGTGCGCGATTCTGCCAGCATGATTAATGGAGGGGGAACCCAACCAGGAGTCGTGGTGGGCATTAAAGTCCCCCAAACATACTAATTCAGCAGCAGGAAATCGCGCTTGCGCCTCATCTGCTGCCCAACTCAGGTGGTCAAACAGTCGAGTTGTCTCAGCGTCTCCTGAATGGGGTCTGTATAGGCACATGTAAATACGGCATTGGAGGCCAAGGCTTACAAGAACCAGAAGAATGGGAAGAGAGGGATCCTCTAAGCAATGCAAACGTCGACAACACACATCAGAACGGACAAACAGACAGACCCCGGATTTCGCGAGGAAGTTATCCTCAAGCACGTAACCGGGGTACTGAAGGTAGGACGTATCCGCTGGACGTTTAATCTGTGTCTCCGTCAAGAAGAGCATGGCGGGTTTGGCCGTCTCGAGGTGTTGATGGACGGCGTTCAGATTCGAATGGAGTCCGCGGATATTGGCGAACTCAACCTGGAATAGGGTGGTGGGGGAGTGCACCGCCGTATGACCATTTATTTTCATTTGCACTGGCATATTTATATAAAAAAGGAAGGAAGAAGGAGGAAGCGTGAAGCAGGGAAAAATCAGTCACGGTAAAAGGGGCAAAAAGTGGAGCTGGACAATTTCACCTTAGACTTGTCGAAAAAAAAGGAGTGACATTGACCCGTCGGACGGAAGGGCCCCCGAACCCCCCCAGAAGTAGTCGCCGGGTCCCCACCTTCCGGTCACCAACCGGCACGACGATCTACCCTGAGATTATGCGCGGCATGAAAGGGCAGCCTCTCTGGGCGGTTAACCCCGATTGGGCCCCTGTACTATGCCGCGGGCGGCCAGCGGAACAACCGTTTCAACGGGTCTCCCTGGCCGACGGGTCAACACAATCCTCCTGACAATGGAGACACATCCATCCCAGACCCCCGTTTAACGTGACTGATAATACCCCGTAGCCCTGGTAAATACACCGGCTGACCCCGAAACACGGCAAACACGAAGGTAAGTCATTTCACGGGCGTTTACACCGAATGTACGGTGGTAGCCAACCAGGCGGGTACTAGTAAAAATACCCTACCACCGGCTGAGAAGCTGGATACTCAGTATTTCCCTTAGTCGACTCCTACGACACCCACGGGAAGAGAGGGGCGGTGATTTTTGTATTCTTACTCCGTCACCGCACGGATGAAACGGACTTGAGGTAATATAAATAAAAAATAATTTACTCCGTCGGTCATCAAGAACTATTCATTGTTCGCTGTAGCCATAGACAAAGGACAGATTATAGCGCCTTGTCAAGTTACAGCACAAGTCTGCTTGCAACAGATACCTAAACTTTGTAACGTCGTCAAAACCAGGAACCACTGGCTTACTCATGACCCCATTTAGAGGTTACACGCGCCACGCGGGAGCATGATAAATCGTATTTTCAGGAAATTCACACGTAATTTTCGCAAACTCGCACTCCGACTCTCGCTTTATTTTAAAATGCATCTTCCGTGCTTAAGATTGAGAAAATTTTTCAAACAAAAATGGGTAGCTTTTGATATTTTGGAAAATGTTCACGCGAAATGCAGTTTCATCGCTTCGCTTGCGGCACATATATTTTTGCCAAGTGAATAACAAAGAAATGGTGTCATTGCGATTTTTGGAAGATGAGGTGACAGTGATGGACGGCAAAATAACACTCATCTTGAGGTTTGTTAGGTAGGTATGTAGTTCTTCACTTGGATTTTTAATTAAATAGACATTCACAAATGCGGGAAATATAATATATAATCCATTCCCATTTGATGTGCGGAAAAATATCACTTGTAATAAATAGGTATCTCGAAAGACAAAATTAAAATTTTTAAAAGTTTCACTATTTTTTGCACAGATTTAGGTGTTTATGATGACTGAGAACAGGTATTTCTAAACTTAACTATGCAGCGACAACAACGGGTTCTAAAATTAATAAATAAATATTTTTCTGGAATGAAATGAGACTATATTTGAAACTAGTCCGAATCCAGCAAACTTTATACGACATTGTAGTACTTAGGTACCTAAATATGACCAGGATTATATAACACCATTAAATTCTTTCTCTTTCTCTATGGACAGCCTTTATAGAGATAAAAGATACTATGCACAAATTTAATTTTGAGAAAATAAATCCCGGCTACATACTTATACCGTTATTCATATACGTTTGTTAACTTAACAAGCCGCTAATAACTGTTTGTCCCTTTTGCTCTCATGGACACATTGTTAAGACCGAAAGGGACAAACAATTATTAGCGGCTTGTTAAGTTAACAAACGTTTATGAATAAGGCGGTTACTATGTAAGGTAACGATCAGTTTTAGAGAGGCTTAGCAACTTACCACGTCCTTGTTTTGGCGCACACGGAGATGACTCTTGACACTTGGTGACGCACTTCTTGTGGCAGCAGAGGCCGCAGTTGCGGCATTGCATCGCGTCTTTGAGCCATATCTGCAGAAAATCTACTTATGAGATCCGGTTCGAAGGATCAATAGATGGTATCACTGTTATTGGCTAGTTTTATAAAACCGCGAACATACATGCAAGGTCCACTGTGTCAACATTGGCTAAAAAGACAAGATGACCGATCGGTTCAGTGGGTCTGCTGGTCTATACAATGCTTCCTCTTTAAGCGCTGGTGATATTACTCACCAGATTTAACCTAGCTCTCTAACTTCATTGTTCATTAATGACACTATATTATTATGATTTTTTGTGATCGAAATCACAACCAATCGAAATGCGTGCAAACAAAGTCGTATTTATCCTTATCCCTTATAGTAAAAATCCCACTGCGTGTGTCAAAGGATGGCAATGCATACGAAGTCATGCGTAACACGCCTAATTTTGGCAGATGGGACACATGACCCATGACGGAGCCCAAGCGCCTGGTGTGCACTACTCGCCCTGATCATCCGGGCTCTGAATGCATTTCTAACCATGCCCTTACCTTCTTATTGCAGAAATCGCACTGCGTCGATCGATGGAAGTGCGTGCGCACGAAGTCGTGCGCCGCACGCACGGGCTTCGGCGGCCGGGGCACGTCCCGCGGCGGGGCCCGGGGCGGGTGGCGAGCACCACTCGCGCCCTCCCACTCCCACCACACTAGGGCGTCGCCGAAGCAGAGGCACGGCTCGAACCCGGCGTGAGATGACAGCTTGTGGCTTTTGCTGTAATTTTTTAAGCATCTATATTCTGGCAACATTTAAACTATCAATACCTACCTATCGGCAGTATAAGATCAGTTGGGCATTCTTTTTAACGGTATTCCTGTACGTGTTACGCAGCATTTAATTAGCATTCATGGAGTCTAATAATTCTGGAATATAGGACCATTTTCAGGATTCTAGGATTATGAGCGTATGAACATAGTTTTATACCTAGGCATCAACATAATATAGTTGAACCTTGAACAACTATAGTCTTTTGGGAAAAAATGGTATTGGCAACCTATGGCCACGTACCATACTAGTACAAAAATGTTAGTAAAGTTTTCATAATACTAGCTACCTCTTACCTAAACTTAATATCAACATCAGGTGGAAGAAACTGATACCGCTTCATGTGATGCGGAACAGTCGAATCCTGGCACTCTGATAGCAAAGCCGCTAAAGGAATGTTCAAGTAGCCCAGTAGAACCTCATCCTTTTCCCCTGCCATGGTTGCCCAAACGTTCAGATTGAGATACTTATGGTTCTCGTTCAGCTTGAATTCTGTTTCTTCGTCAAAAGGTATGATAGGTTTGAGGGGCACGCTCTTTGTCCAGAACATTTGACATATTTCGACGTGTTCGGTGAGGCGCGGGCCGCCCGTTTCAAAGATTTGGTCTTCGTCATCGCCCTCCGTTTTTTCCGGCCTGCACTCGGAGGAATCTGTTCGTATGATGGGTATCTCGTGTTTGGGCTTGGTGGACTGGCGGAGGGGGGTGCTAGCGCCGGACGCGGGCGGTGTGGAGCCGGCCGAGCTGTCCGAGGACTTATTCTCCACGGAGCAACGCCGCTTGCGCAACCCGAAGTTGGAAGGCGAGGGGGAATCTGATTTTGACAGCTGACGTGTAGGTTCCTTTTTTGCGTCGCTCTCGACAGCTTCTGGGGGTTTTGGAGTGTCATCCTGATAACAAATTTATTTAGTTTAGTATTTCTTAAAACTTTACGATCACGACTGACCAAAGGTACTTAGATCCTTTGTTACCGAGTTATCTTATTCATACCTGGGTGCTTAGCCAAGTTGCCAATCGCTAGCGCTTGGTAGCGTGTCGTAGTTTTCCCTCTCTGTCACTCTTGCATATTAGTGCGACAAAGACAGTTAGCTGCCTTTCGCTTACGATTGACGTTTAAGCGCTAGCGATTGGCAACTTGGCTAAGCCTAAGCACACTGGCCATATTGTAGAGGACGATACCGAGTGTACGAATAAGAAGCTTGTCTTGGAAGCGGCCACACACATGCCCTACAGTGGCCCTGCCTTCACGCCGGTCTATCCCGTTATAGGGCACCGGTTTCAAAAACGACCACCCTACATCACAATCTTTTTGTATCACTACATTTTTACCGAGTGTAAGCTGGTCTTAGAGGCAGCCGCGCGCATGCCCTGCAGTCGCACGCCCTCCATGACCTCGGAGACGCGTCGGAAGCTGAAGTTGGTGCGCGTGCGGCGGCCGTCCGTGGAGTCCTCGCGCCGCACCGGCGGGGTGGGGCCGCCGCGCCGCAGACGGATCATTACAGCGCGTCGCTCGATCAGCCGAAGTAACTTGCCCACCTGGTCGTGGAATAAGTCATTGTTTGTTTTATGTCGGAGCGAATCAATTGTTTCCGCCTCGTGTGAGGCTACCACGCTATGCAGAGTGAAACAATAAAATTAAGTGTCGACTAATAGTAAGCCATAGGGCTAATGATAAAATAATTATAATTTGTTATTTCTAAGAATGAACTTTTGACAGGGTACATATTAATACATAATAATAATATGAGGGTAACATTCAATATTTTTCGATATTTTTAACGTCATAGATATACGTAAGGGTCATTTCTAAACTGCCAAAAGTTCACCTATTCTTAGAAATCTCAGACTATAGTAACAATTTATACTAGTATTAAGTAGGTACAATTATAATATAAACATTCGTAATACAGGTTAAATACCTTTTTTTCTAAGAGTATGAATGAAATAACTTTTCGCTGCGCGTTGTGCCCTTCATGATAAAAAAAACCAGAAGAAAAAGTAATTTTTTCCTAGTTAGGTACCTATGTGTGTATTATATAGAAAATCGAGCGTTTAAATCTGGATAACTTTAATATAGGAACTACTACAAATTGATACAATTCAAGGCGATAAGGTAAATGTAACTAATGAGGGTTTTCGATAATTTTTCTGCCACCAGGCGGCGCTTCGTACGCACCTGGTCTCGACAGCTGTCAGATTCATACTATTCATAGGCACCTGGGCCTAAAATATTGAAATTCTATTTTATTTGGAAGAGAATTGATTTTGTAATGGATTACGACTCATACATGGTCGTCGAACTGAAGATTGAACTCTAAAACAGGCGCTCAAAGTCACTGGTATTCAAAATAATTACTATAACTTTTTTAATTTCATGAGAATTGACTTGGAACTATTTTATTTATTTATTTTAGGTAACAATATGACTAAAGTAATGGTTTTCAGAATAAATAAACCTATAGATATGTTGAAAATTAAATGCGCGTATTTATTTTGACAGTTCGTTATACGGTCGGCTCAGTGCTGCCATCTCACCTCCCCATAGCGGCAGAAAAAGTATCAAAAACCCTCATTAGGGTACCTGCATTATAAAATAATAAAAAATATAAGACATACATTTGTTCAGCGCCTAAGTGAAATGAATAGCAACGCAGCGTAGCATACACATAAGAAAAAAATATGTAGGCGTTAACCTGCGCGACATTGCAGACGGGTTTGTTGTCAACCGCGAGTACGACATCGTCGCGACGCAGGTCAGCTCGGTACGCGGGCGACATCGGCACCACGGTGTCCACCAGAACTGCTCCGACGCCTTGGCAGCAGACGAGCCCCAGGGCGCCTGTCATTGCTGGCAGTAGGACGTCCATGGTTAACACGCCGCGGCGGAGGGATACCTGCAGATGTAATGCAATAAATCATTCAATTAAAATAACTTTAAGTGGACACTATTTTACCGGCCAAGAAGTACTTCCCTACACTAAGTAATATTATAAATGCGTGTAACTCTGTCTTACGTATACATTTTATACATATCTGTTACGATTTCAGGCCAAAAGTAAAAGTTTGCAAAAATAGCAGGATAGTTTTAATTTCGGTTTTCGGTAAGATAACGTCGCGAGCAACAACTACATTGCATACTTAGGTAAAATATAAGATCCATGTGAAGAATGTGTAGAAAAAGTAATCTATACTTACACGTCGCATAGCCGAAGGATCACTATTTTAAGAGAATACCAGCGAATAATAATCCATCAAATTATAATACCTACTACGCTAAATTGCCCACTTCGTCCCCTTTTGATTTAGACATCTTAGGTTTTTATGAAATATTGACACTTTCTTCATCTGACAATGAAGGAATTAAAAAAACATGATGTTGTTAATTACATAAAATATTAAGTAGGTACTACATAAAGAGTATAAACATTTAAAACTATTGTGATAGTTAGAGTTTTTTTTTTAAAAACCGGTTTCGATCCCTGTAGAGGAGACTAACCCATCCATGTGAATCGACAGCTAAGGCGGCGCGCACAGTGCCCGTCCCACCCGGCCACTGCAGCCTGGTCACCTCCACCAGCCGCACGGTCAGCCGCCCGTGCGGCGTCGGCCCTTCCTCGCCCTCCGCACCTCCCGGCTCCGACTTCGGGAAGAACGGCTTGTAACTGTCAGACAAAAGGAATGTGAAACTCACAAAGTTTTCTTAGCGCGTCTAGATATCTGTAAAACTTGCAGAAATTTTCCTACATAAATTGTCAAACTTTTCGCATATGAAAATGACAGGTTTGATATACTTCTTAAATTGGTTGAAACTTTCAATATCCTTTATTTGTTATAAGATACGATAACTTTAAACTTTACGTTCACGTAACTCTCACACTTTAATTTATTTGATCGTACGTGACCGAGTGAATATAGTTATTTTTCAGCTCGCTAACGTAGGCGGTTCATATTTGCATAATGCCTATTGTGACATAATCTACTAACGATTATAACCACGTAACAACCCACAAGAACATGCTACCATGCTTGAAACACTAGCATACCGTATCTTATAATTAGGCAACGTATGCCGCTGGGCCACCGCCCGCCTGATATGTGCAGCAACCAGCGACGCCAGCCGAGGCTTGAGCTGCCGTCCCTGGAACCTTCCTCGTACTCGGAGCTCCAGTTTCGGTGGTGACTCAAACGCCAGCGCCCAGTGGGTGTACGGGTTGCGACGGAACATAACCCGAATGGTTCCGCTTAGGCTCTCCACTGCAAGAAAATTGGTAAGTAATTTTACCACACCTTACACTTAACTGAACGAGCGTGCCCTGCATGCATCAAATCATTTATCGAAGATTAGTTACTGAACTGAAGATACCAACTTTGTGTTACAAACAGTGATATTGGGACTTTTTGTGGCCTGATTGTAATGCTGTTAACTTTAAATGATGCTATTAAGTTTTCACGTTATCAGCTGCAAACTCAAACGCTGATAACGCGAAAATTTGACAATCCTAATGAGCTATAAATTAAGTGAACCTACTTTGAGTTACGGGGGACAAGATGGTTCGCGATCCCGAGCGCATTATTATACAGAATCTGTATAATAAAATCTGTATTACAGATAAGGTTCTCTACGTAGGGGTTACTACTAGTATGTACCTAAATGTACGTCCTCTGTACTTTACATCCATTCGACTTTTATGTTTGAGGGTTGGATATAAAAATTAAAGGCAGCTTATGTGAGCATATTACAGGACCGGTAGGTATGATTGATGTGAACGTTATGTATTATACTTGTGTCATATAATATCCTCAATAAGTAATAGTAGAGTGTAACTAGTAATCAGGTCAAGTAAACCTTTATTTGAGTATAATATGGCAATAGACGAGACGTTAAAAGTCCATTAATGTTTTCGATGTTAAAACATGTCAAATAAGTCGCCTTGTTTTAAATGTTTTAATACACCATGGGCAATGATGCCAAGATATAATTTTTATTCACTCTATAAATAGGGAAACGAATATTTAGCAGCAATACCGAACTCAACAGCTACGATACTGTCACTGAGTCAGTTAGATTTGTCTCACTATACCTAAATACATTCAACCGATTGGCTTTGGCATCCTACGCCAACCTAAAATGCTTCGTAGTATATCTAATAGTAGATTATACACCAAGGGGATAAATCGTTTCATGTCACGGGTGCGACATTGAATACTGAACGTAACGAAGGACTCCCAATTTTAGACTTATAGATTTAAGACTGAGTCCTGAGTGCAGTGAGGGATTCAAGCGCGCAAGACAAAAACAGTTTTATTCCCGAGCTTTATACTCTACTTTTCTTAACTTAAGCCAGACAATAAAAAACATGCTTAGTAATACTTAGTAGATAATATTTATTGCAGCAAATGAATAGCGTTGAAATTAAATAATTACAAAATATATAATTAGAAGTACAATTTGATATTGGTTGGAGACGTTATTCATATTATGGAAAGATAATGATATATTTATATTTGGTACATTTATTGAGGTTGAGCTCGAGTTAATTTGAGTTGTGTTTAAGGCTTCTGACTCTAGCGTCTGAGAGTCGACTTGTACCGGAGAAGATGGCCGCTGAGTCAGTTTCGAAGAAAATGGCTGTGGTGGTAGAGGCGTCCAAGGGTTATCAACAGTGGGCGATGTTTTAAAATGTATTATTTCACTAATTCGATAGCTCGTACTTTCTTTATTTATCAAAGAATTTTCATCGGACTTCCTGCCACCGTGTCGTTTTATTTGGGCCACGTCTGCTCCCGAATCTGCCAACAGACTCGCCGACGTCTTTCTAAAACAATGGCCTGTGTAGAGTTCAACATTTTCTAATTTCAGGTACTTAGCAATCTGTTTTGGCATGAGACTAATTATATTTTTCCCAATGACTTTTCTGGTACATTTTCCATTTTTGTAGCCTATAAAAAATCTGTTGGTGTTTATACGTATATTGGAAGGGCGTAGAGCTTGATATTTTTCGACTATTCTGGCATGGTCATCACGAATCACGAATGACCTTTCTCTATTTGTTTTGGTGTCCGGCAATTTTACTAGTAATAACCGTGAATGATTTTCAATATCGTCGATTTTTATATTCACGAGTTCATTTAAACGACAAGCACCATTCACTCCAAAAATCAAAGCCACCTTGAACAAAAAAATGTAATGTAAGTAAATATTATAACGAATAAATATTAACCCACTTGTTACTACTGACCTTTATAACGCCACCAATTGAGCGTTACATCTACCCGCAATATTTATGGCTTTGACGTTGCATAAACAAAGATCAAGTTTAATTATTGTACTAAGGAATGGTACTTCAACAAATCACATTGTTCTTTGTCACAGTGTCGGATGTGATTTTAAGTTCAGACTTGTTTTAAAATAACCTAAGTGATTTTTTTGTAACATGTCCCCGAAAAAGGCAGTTTTTTTAAGGAATTTGTTGATAGTGTAGCCTAATCATGATGTTTCACGGAGGAATGATATAATAGTATATTTTTAATATAAAAAGTTTATATTATCACGTTCTAATTTTGGATTTTTTTTCAATTGAAAAATTGTGGCGTTATAACGCCCGGTAGTAAAATTCACGTCTATTTATTGTCACTATTTTGTTTATTGGCCACTGAAGAAAAAGGGTTTAAGCCTTAAAGAAACAATTGACAACCTGCACCATTTGGCCTCTGATGATGATTTGCCAATGAAATCACTATTTTTCTACCGGAAAATCCTAATACTGAAGTAACTGATGAAGATTCTGGTGATGAGGAATTTCTGCCATTATATAATCTTCCTTCCAGGTTTGTTTTTAGTCAACTTTGTATGTTCTTTTTCATTTCGGTAAATATGGTTTTGACATACCAAATTTTAATCGTTTTAGGATCTCAGCTAAGGGCTCCCACAGAGACTATATATGTATAGCTCATATTCGGAAAATGAGGATTCGGAAGACGATTTATCTTTGTCGACATTAGCCAAAAAAAAATACGTACTTCTACCGAAAATTCACCTGAAAATGATAACGGACAGTTACCCCCGCCTCCAGTTTCCAATCCTAGAATGAGTTTTACGCGTTTACCTAGTGTACAAAAATCTAAACCCAGGATGGAATGGTAAACCAGGATAACCCCAGGGAAAGTAGACAGTGGCAAGACCATGAAGAGCCGAGAAATGACCAATCCCCTACTTATTACTATGAGTGTATGATGAGTGATGAGATAATTGAGCTATTGGTATTATACAAATTGATACGCGAGCCGGAAAAACGCCGTCGGTGATATAAGTTTTTCAGAAATGAAGTGTTTTTTGGGAAAACTTTTATACAGTGACCCACCAAAGACGTGTTTTGTGGCTACTCATACTGTTTATATTTAATTTAAAGCCAATAATACAACGTTTAACAATGATAGTGTATTTTATTTGAATCCGAAATACATTGATATAGCTACTGGCTGGTAGCCGCCGATTTTACTACCGGCCTTTATAACGCCACTCGTTTTCCAGCTTTCCCAGACGATCAATATTTTTTATTTTATTTTTACTGTAATATAACTTCATTATAAGACATCATATTTAAAAATCAAAGCAATCCGACACTTTAAAAAGTTTCAGTAATAACTGGGTTAATGATTGTGGTATAATTATGCGGAAAATAAAACATATATTTTTAAATGTGTGACACAAAATGAGAAATAGCTAATGTAAACATTCAATCTATACGCTAGTACTCACTTTAATGGCAAGATAACCGAGGTCGGGAGCTTCATTCAGAAAAGCCTCCACGTTTTCTTGTGTAAGTATCTTATACTTCTTGGCTCGATATCCTTCCGATTTCCTTTTTAAAAATGCCAATAACTTGGAATATGTTTTAATTTGAATGTCATGTTTGATGCTTATTGTGGCCCTGAGCATCGAATAGATACACCACAGACTGCTGGACTTTTTTGTAGTTGACTAATATTGAAAATAAACCAGAAGCACTGATTCAGACACAGACTTTGCGCCTTTTGCATATTTCCATGTGTCGAAATCATTATAGGCTTTTAGGTATTTTTCTTTCGACTTTTCTGGTAGCAGATTATTGTCAATGCCTATAGCTTCAAGTTTAATAGACACTGGAGTCAAACAACTCTCATCACTTGACATTTTCGATATTCTTCTTGAAATGTTAAAGGTATAAAATTGATACTACAATTTGTCACAACTTGTTTCTGCTGGCATAGCCTACTTGATTTAACAAATGAAGATCGTACGAAATTAGTTGGCCGCGGCTTCGGTTTTTGAAAATCGAGTTGGCTATAGCCGCCGCCCGCCGCCGCCCGCAGGCAGGTGCTACACAATCAGACTTTATCGCAATGAAGTGAATAATCACCAAATTAAATTTCATACAATATTATTATAACCCTCAAGGGATATAATGTCTAGCTTTCGGTGCGGTTTACATGATATATAATCCGGCGCTTTGTCGAGCATGTGCTTTATGGGGATAAAGCACTTGTAAATATCAAATGACATTTAGTAGGTACATACGTTTTTTTTTAATCATTGGTATGAGCCGGGGATTGATGCTTGCTACGCAGCGGTCGTCGGTGAAAAATCAAACACAATATTATCTTGGGTCCTAAGGCACTCAGGCTAAGGTACAGAAACTGCTAACCTACAGCAGTAAGTACTAAATCTCAAAATTACATAAAACTGTTCTCAAAACGTGCCTCAGTAAAATACCTAAGTATTACATTTAATGCATTCCAACGAAGCGAGCCGAGTGGAGCGGTTCACAGCTGAATAATTCTAGCTACTCGTATTCTAAGTGGTTGGTTAGCAGTTATTTACTAGTGGCTCGTTTGAGTAAACCTTGCGCTCCCGGCAATCGGATTGGCTATTTGTACTACGTAACTGAGCTAAATGAAACTTGGTGGTAAGATATTTAAATATTTAGGCTCTGGTTATTCGAGTGGTTTCTCTGAAACATCGCCGGCAGCGGGTAACCGACGACGTGTCGGAGAAACCACCCTCAAACATTCGCGAACAAAACATTCGAACGTCGTCGGTGGCGGACACGCGTCGGTCGCCGGTCGCCGGCCAGAAAAACCAGGGCCTTAGCGAAACGGGTTGGTCGCGGATTAAATTACATTTTTTATGAATTACAATCATTTGGTTCTAATTATTCTAACGTTCGTGTATTTAATCATAAACTATTGTTACCTGTGATAGAGATATTAGCGATCTTCCCCAACAGCATAATGGCGTCGACGTCGATCTTAAAGTTGCCGTCATAGGCCAGATTGCAGGCCAGGTCCAACGAGCGCAGGCGCGCGCCGTCCTCCTCCAGCGACCCGTTGAGCACGCGCAGCGCCGTGATGCTGGGGAACTCGGTGCCCACTTCGAGGGAGCGGAGCTGGGAGCATATTGACATTGTTAGACTTGTCCTGGCCATGATTGGTGGGCACAGCACAGACCAAACCTGTAGCAAGCCCTTAAAATACTTGTTTTTGCATTAGTTAATCCATGCCCCAACGCTAAGCTTCAACGCGTACGTGTGTTGATGTTCAAAAGACCAATCGCAGCGCTCATAGCGATTAGGGTGTCCCATATTTTACGAGTTTTAGAAATTAATAACGCAT
>JALPQI010009869.1:0-38188 GCA_025490895.1 Thaumatotibia leucotreta | reverse complement strand
ACTTTTAGTTATATCATTTTTTAACTAGGACACTTAATCCGCCCAACCTTGTATATTGTAGTTACGAAACGATGTAGATCTGTACTAGTTAAACAAAACAAATCTTCTAGAAACTAAGGTAAAGGTCATTGGGCATTTTGGCAGCCATTGAGAGTCAAGGCGAGGCTTTGGCAGTCAGCCTAGATATAGCGAAGGCGTTCGATCGGGTCTGGGTAGGGGCCTTTTGTCGAAGTTGCCATCTTATGGACTGCCCGAGGGATTATGCAGATGGATTGCTAGCTTTTTGTCCGGCAGACGCATTCGTGCCGTAGTAGACGGTAGCTGCTCTGATAGCATGGACATAAACGCTGGCGTCCCGCAAGGCTCTGTGCTATCCCCAACGCTGTTCCTTCTGCATATCAATGACATGTTGTCTATCGGCGACCTCCATTGCTATGCGGATGACAGTACTGGGGATACTTTTTACACAGGCCGTGCTAATATCCCTCGCTCTGTGGTACTGGAAAGTCGCGGAAAACTTGTGTCTGACATCGAGAACACTTTATCTAGAGTCTCGTTATGCGGTCGGGATAACCTAGTCAGGTTCAACCCCACAAAGACACAAGTTTGCACGTTTACCGTTAAAAAACCCCATTTACTGTGGCTTCAGAGTTCTAAGACACAGCTCTTACCATGTCAGGGAGTATTGGGATCCTCGGAGTCGACATTTCCAACGACGTCGAATTCCGATGTCACCTTGAGGGAAAAGCTACGCTGGCATCCAAAAAGCTCGGTGTGCTCAATAAAGCGTGGGGATACTTTACTCCGGGGCAAAGACTTCTGTTATATAAGTCGCAAGTCAGACCCCATATGGAGTATTGCTGTCACTTCTGGGCAGGAGCACCTGTATACCAGCTTGCACCCTTTGACTCGGTTCAGAGACGAGCTGTCCGAATAGTCGACGATCCCAGACTCACAGGCGGTATTGCACCCTTAAGTCTAAGGAGAGACTTCGCCTCCTTATGTGTGTTCTATCGTCTGTACAATGGGTTGTGCTCTGAAGAACTGTTAGACATGATGCCAACGTCCACTTTTCATCATCGCACCGCTCGCCACCGACTGGGCGCTCATCCTCACACCTTGCAACCTAAATGGTCGCGCACCGTGCGGTTTCAGAGGAACTTCCTCCCGCGGATGGTCCGTCTGTGGAATGAGTTCCCTACCGAGGTTTTCCCGTTGGACTACAGTATGGGGTTCTTCAAAAGCGGAGTGTACAAGTTCTTATTGGGTCGGCAACGCGCATGTGATACCCCTGGGGTTGCAGGCGCCCATAGGCTACGGTGACTGCTTTCCACCAGGCGGGCCGTATGCTTGTTTGCCACCAACGTGGTTTAAAAAAAAAAAAGTTCGGGCATATGACCCACTGCGTACACAAACGAAATAGGGCTAGGAATGTAGGTAAATGTAAGTGCTACTGAGTGGTATGTGTCGTATTCTTGTAAGGCATGGGAGAATTGAGGAAAAAAATAAAAACGATTGTATAAGCCTAATACTACTTATTATCGTGTTTTAGTGTAGGTACATGAACGACACTTTTGCACAATGCTGACAGTCATAACCCTATTAGCGTTATTTCGGCACCAGCCACAGTTCTAGCGAGCCTGGGGTCCGCTTGGTAACCTAGGTAATCTTAATATTTAACATAGCACTATTTTTTGTGGAAACGATTGCCATTTGGCCTTCCAACCCAGAGGGAGAAACTAAGCCTTATTGAGATTAGAGACCGGTTTTCTCACGATGTTTTCCTTCACCGAAAAGCTAGTTCTGAATATCAAATGACATTTCATACATATGTTCCGAAAGACTCATTGGTTCGAGCTGGGGTTTGAAGTGTTTGAACCCAGAATCTTCCAGATTGAAAGACCAACATCTGCTACCCACTACGACCAGTAGGTCACAACCGTTTACGCAATATACAATGCTGAAAGTAAATACATTAAAAACACTATTTCGGATACAAAAAGTCGAATAACTTTTTTACCCGGTTGATATTTACATACGGAAAAATTACCTATTTAGAAACGTGAGATTTAAATCTTTATTTTAAAGCTAGTTTGGTCTCTGTACGCGAAAAATCATAAACCGGGTCAAAAACGCCTTTACAAAAAAATATTCCTTATACGATATTACTGAACTGAAGAGCTATGATGGTATAAGATACAATAAACATAAGAAAATCTGGAACAAGTGCCATTTTTATGTTTATATCACCAAATGCTTTTAATTTAAAAGGTTGTCTTGAAATAATTTGTAAAAGCTGCTTTGCCATTTGATGCTCCGTTTCTAAAACAAGGAAAAATAATCAGTTACGAAGTTCTGCAGTGCTGTCATAACCTTAGAAGTACAGATAAGGATTCACACGAAATGCTTTAGAAACGAGTGGTGTGTGGTAAATACTATATATCTATATATCTATATATATATATATATATATATATATATATATACATATATATATATATATATATACACATATACATATATCATTTATTTATTCAGACAACAATAGTACATTACTACCGAGGCCGGGAAGTGACTGGTTGCCGGCCGAATATATGTAGACGGCCGAGCGAAGCGAGGCCGGATAGTATTCGGACGGCAACCCGTCACTTCATGGCCGAGGTATGTATAATGCTTTTCTCAAACATGCAATGAAATGAAACAAAAAATGTACCTTCTTTCTAAGAAATTACAAGTCAACTAGGTACATAACTAAGTCTTTGAAACACAACAAAAGTCAAATACGACACCGACACCTCATTTTTTTTTTAAGATTGACCTGTTTGAAAGTTGCTAATTTTTACATTTTAAAAGCGGTATTAGACGACGCCGTCGGTTGGGTCCAATTAATTGCATGCAGTGATCGGGCCGACGGATCGCGCCGTATAATACTGCTTTTTAAATATTATTTTGAGTAGTTATTGTACATTTATTTTAAATTATATAATTTAAATACCTAATTATAACTGCAAAAATTTGCCTACCATTTTTTTTATACTAATATTACTTGCAGATAATTATTGGCTGAAAGCCAAGATGCCAGGTCACAACCCTTTGTCAAATGAAAATTAAAAAAGAGGCACTTGCCGGCCTAGGCCGGCAACGAGATACTTCCCGGCCACTTTTTAAGCACGTAACTACAACATTTCATTGCATGTTTGAGAAAAGATCCATTATATGTTAGTTACCTTAATTACTATTACTTAAAAAACTATGTTAGTAAACATACACAGCAACGGACATGGTATTTTTAATTAAGTGTTGCATTATTGAGCACTCACTCCTTAAGGCTACAGTCCTTAGGAGGCTGTTGGAACTGCCCCGTATTCTGCTTAAAAGCGACGACATATTTTTCCGCAGAACGGCACCAAAACTGTCCACTCGCGCTGTTCGCAAGGTCATGCATCTAATAGGGAATCAAGACCTCAGGTTTGAGGAACACGATGCAAGACTACAATGGAACTAGCATATATATATTTCAGTTAACATTTGGCGCTTACGTTACTTGTTAAGACGAAATGAGAGCTTCCTTTTTTCGAAAACGTATTCGCCTATTTTACCATGAATATAAATATTTCAGCATTGTTTTAACAATTAACTTACAATTAAATCAAATTTTACCCATGTCAGCTTTTATGATATTGTTTTAATTATAGAAAACTACGAATATAAGTAGATATAACAAAAGTAATGCGTATAGATATTACCAAACGAAGTTGCCGTTGTCCCTTTCTTAAGTGAATCGGATTAAGGCCGTGCAAAATGTATACCAAATACCTATTTTTTATACCAATCATTAGTAGAATCTAAGAAATGTAAACAAACCTAAAAACTTGCATTATTCTACAATCACGCGCTTTTAGAACACAATCTTGGCTTTATTACGAACTTAAAATGTAAATATTGAGTATACATGCATTTATAGTTTTAAAAATAAATACTTATTAGTACAAATGTAAAAATATATCTGCGAACGTGGTTCATGATAATAATACGTGTTAAAGGCGTGAAATGCTATGGAAAGTCAGTCGTATTTGTATATAGGTATATTTTTAGATTCTACTATTTGTATTAACCCTTACAGCCTTAAATCGATGGATGGCGAGTGACATTTGATGCAGTATAATAATGAAGAATTGAATAGACTTCCAATGAAACGCCTGAGTGGTGAGCGTCCAGTAGCTCGTCTCGCGGGGGTTAGAAAGGTGCTAGTCTCGGGCTAGTCGTATACGTCGTTGCCGTCACGTTCTAACAAGTATGCAAGTGCAAGTGACGCCTAGCACGACACGCGAAACGGGAAGGGACCATCATAAGCCACCAGTTTGCAAGCTATGCGCTCGACACTCGCCACTCAGGCCTTACACTAAGTAAATTTTAGAACATTTAGGGATTCTTCAACAATAATAGTACATTTCGATGCTAGTTCGGAAAGTATGTCATTACTTCATTCAGAATGACGTTTCCGCGCGTGCATCGAACGACGTTTTTCAATACAGTTGCGAAAAATTTCAAGATGATAAACAAAATAGCTAGGTAGTTATGAGATGAAACTTCGACAATGAATATTTTTGACGGACAAAAGGTGTTTCTTTAGCTCTAAAACTTGCATTCATAATTTAATTGCTGATAGATTTTGCTATTCAGCCAACTCAAACGTTTTTATTTGAAAATATATAATTTATAAGTAAGAAACAAAGTTAAATCTATTAAATCTTCACTTTTAATAACCTTCATAACACCATGTTCGACTATATGTGTATATAAATATTTAAATTGTATAAAAACAAAAACTAAATGTTGCTTTTAGATACTTAATAAATTGCTTGCAGTTAAGAAAAACGCCTCTATAGTTTATAACGTATTTCAATACACGTAAAAAAAAAAACTACCAAAACTACCAAAGATGGCGAAATGTAACACTGTCCCATGTCATTACCATTGTGACGTTTCAGAAATAACCAACCATCGGCACACAGCTATGTTAATAAATTAATACAACTCGTTATTGTGTAAATCGTGATAAAGGTCATCCTAAATTTAACCTCGCGAGGCCCTATGTCATATATATATTACATAACATTTTGACTTTATAGATATAGAGTCAAAGTTAAAATTTGGTTGAAGTAAGCGACGTCACTAGGCCTCAGGAGGTGAAGATTGTTTTAATGTATTAAATAAGCACGTTTCACTTCTCGGTTTGGTACTGTCGACAAAGCTACTAGCTTTTGCCGTTGTCTCCGTCCGCGTTTAGATTATTCTTAAAGCTGTGAATTACCAGACATAAATTCTTAGGATATCGCATGACTTCCGACATCATCATTATCAGCCTATACTTGTACACTGCAGGACATAGGCTTCTCCCTTTACACCATCTAGCCTTCCATAGGGAAGTCCCATCTAGGTTTATGTGTTGCACATGGATATTTTTATGATATACTAAACTTAAAAACTGAATTCCAATATACGTGAAAAAAATACCAAAGATGGCGAAATATCACAGTGACACGTGTGGTATCGTCATTGTAACATTTGTAACGTTTCAGAAAAAAAACCTTTTGGTAACCTAATCAGTTTTCCTAAAAATTTTATCACACATTACGAGACTATTAATAGGTACCAAATGTTGTTAAATCCTGAGTTATTGCCATTGAGATATAAACTTTCTTCCAATAAAACAATTAAATTAAATATCTTTTTTTGCGACAAGTATTTAAATAAGATTTTTTAATTAAGAAGTAGATTTAAATGTTGTCTTATAGAAGTAGATTTAAATATAGATAAAATAAGCAGCTGCCTATAATACTCGTATTTACAGAAGTTAAAATTTACGGAACCACCTAATGTTTCAATTTAATGGCAATAATTTTTGACAAGTATTGGAATCTATTTAGATTTTCAGGTATAGTTCGGTTCGAGACCGATCCGTTCTCATAAATATTTTTCAATATTCAATATTGAAAAAATATATATGATGAATGATGATGAAGAAGTAAGAATAAAATATGAAATATCAATATTTTTAATCGTTTTGCATTAGCAGTAGATTTTTAGTTTTATTACGTCTTGGTAAAGCGATATTGCTTAAAACTTTTTAGTATGCAGTCGTGAAATTGAACACAACTTAATTTAAAAAGATTGGAATAGTAAAAAGCACTAGTGCGCAAAAACTAACTTTGCGCATGCAAACAGCCAAGAAAAACACCTTTTTTGAGCAACTGTATTGAAAAATACTTATCCGAACTAGTGCGCTAAAACGAACTTTGCACACGCTACGCGCGTGGTAATTTCTCTTTTTAACGCACTTGTTACGAAAAAAAATCATCACTTTCCCGCACTAGTTAGGAAATGTACTATTATCTTAATAATACTATTCGTAATACCTGTATGCGTTACAAGTATGTTTAAGTAGCGGATGAGAGCATTGACACTGTTGTGAATGCTCTGCCCAGCTCGAGCCGTTGTGCATATAATGTAAATGGCACATATTACCATCCCGAAATATGGAAGGAATGTGATAACATTGTAGTTGTCCTGTAAACCAAAAAAACATTAAAAAGTCACTTTTTAATAAAAATCATCACCGTAAATACTTACACTGAGTCTCGATGCAACTAATGAAAACAATACTGTTATATAACGCAACGCAGAAGTAAAAAATGAGACGGCCATCTGGAATGCATTTTAAATAGCGTTAATAAAAACTATAAACAAAATATCTACACGTATCAAGCGACAGTTGATAATTAGATTACCTGCTTTCCATACATTTTATTGCATAATGTTATACATTTTTTAATATTGGTATAATTTTGTCGACATTTTTCTAAATATATTTCTCGAATGATATCGTCATTATCTTTGTCAAAACAAATAATTTTCACTGATCTCACAATGCATTGTATTTGTTCAGATATAATATTAAATGTATAGTAAAGAGCGTTATATTCGACATGTATGCGTATTGTACAAAGTACTGAGCCATAAATTAAAAGTGGATTCTTCGGTTTACCTTGCTCAAATGTCGTACTGTTAACATCAAGCAGTTCAGCAGTCAAAGCGATCAAGCCAAGAAATATGTAAATACCTAATCGAGCTACACTTATAATAAAATATGATCTCAATCTGAGCGAATACGTCACATCATTTTGAAAATCTACCAACACATCATTAGCATTTAAACATCAAAGGAATTTAACATAAGTTTTAGAATAGTAACAGGATAATAAGATTGAAACAATGGAATACATTTGAGACAAACATCGTACAGCATGTTTGAAACTGTTTATCCTTGTTGAAATTATTAAGTAAACAATTACATAAATGCATATGAATAAATTGTAAAAAATCCAAGCTAAACCCAATGTTTTCCCTAGCGCGCTTAATGAATTAAAATTTCTGTAGATACCGAAAATATTTTCCGTTAGTAAATGAATTTTTAAATATTTTTTTGAACACATATTTAAATCTAACAGACGATGCGATACCGTGACGCTAACTCGTCGTTCTGTGGACAGTAATAAGAATACAAAGACGAAAAGTGCTGTAAACATAATATATTTTAATAATTCATGACAGCTCTTTCATTAATGTAAGTAAAACATAATCACATTGAGTAGGAATTTTGTGTAATGGTAGGTACTTCCGTATGACAATACTAATCAGGTGGCTTATGGTGGTCCGTTTTATCTACTTATCGTGCTACGCGTCACTTTCGCATTAGACGCGTTACCATCATAAGTATCATAAGCAAGTGGTGTTACAATGATGAGTAAGTATGTTTGAATTTTGCATTCTGTATAAGCGGTTTAAATTTTTATATAACTGTATACCTATTTCGCAATTGCTTACAACATTTTTGTTTATTAACAATAGTAACAATTCGTAATATTTTTTTGTATTTTTTTCGAGCAGCACTATAATGTAATGCTTTTTTTACATAAACAAGAATTGAATGCATACCTACTTCAGTTGAGGTAGACCTGTACAATCGCCCTCAGATATATCCGAGCGGCTAGGGCCTTCACAAACATCTGAACAGTAGGCGTACCATGATTTTTACACGACTGCCAAAAGGAGAGTATATGTGTTCAGTCCCTATGTATGTTTCATATTTTCTTTAAACGCGCAGATCTTCGCGACCACTTAACCGTTTTTAATAGTGTAAGGTATCATTAGAATCCTCGTGACGTCGCGGGTAACATAGGATATGTGACGTCACGTCAAAAACAATATGGCGGCCTAAAAATTCAATAATGTCTAACCAAAAAAAATAAATATGAGAGAAACCTATCGAATTTGGTATCAAAATGAAGAGCTTCAAACAGCGATTACTAACATGTATATAACTTATAGGTTTATTACTTATTCTAGAACAGCCAGATTCATTAAAATACAATCAACGCGCAAAGAATAATATTTCATCTTAATGCTATGATTTGGATATCAAATTAAAGCATTTTGTATGCAGATTGTAAATAAATATACAAGTTATGTGTTTAAGTATATGTTTGAAGAGAAAAATAGAAATGTTCTACATCGCACTATTGAAGTTTTTCTTCAATGCCTAAGCCGTGACAGGACTGTCACAGTTGACATATCTTCTTCACCGCTAAGTATGTATGAAACAGATACATTGTATATACGCGCTTGTGGTCAAGGGGTAAATTGCACGGCTGCTACGCAGCGGTCGTGGGTTCAATCCCCGGCTCGTAAACGATGAATTTTTCAAATAAAACTTGTATACGATATATCGTTTGATAAACAGTATCAGTCAAAAGTTTAAGTTGTCTCCATGATTTCGATACAAAATAGACTATCGGGCGATATCTTTTTTTCAGTGTTAACAGTAATATTTTAAGAGCTAGTTAATATCAATTTCCCATAAATCTCAACAATTTTAAACATTGGAACCGATAATAATTTATAGGCAAGTGAAGTTGTCATATTTTTTGATGATGACATGACTACCAAAAGCTGCCACAGCTGCCTCAGTTGTTCGAACTGTTCGAAAGTAACGGTTAATTAATAAGAAATAGCTCAATCAGTCAAATTATATTAGTTAGAAACAAGTGTCGACTTAAATGCTAGAAAAATGATAGCCCACACAGCCGAATTCGTATCAAAATCGTCGTGCGAACATAACATTTTTTCCAGTACTGTATACACAGTATTTAACGGTGAAGGAAATCATCGTGAGGGAACTTGCATACAGCTGCGAAAAAATTCAAGCATGTATGAGAAGTTCCCTACAAGTATTGGGCCAGCGTTGCGGAGAATTGCCAGAATACAATATCAAAAAAAGAACGTACAATATGATTGGCATATCAGAGGAATGTCCATAAAATACAATCACAACAGCAATTGTGGCCAAACAAAATTGCTCCCAAAATTAGCGGGATGGGAACTCCTCGGGCCCCCGGAGCGAAGCTTCAGCCCTCTGCGAAGTCAGTTTTTGAAATTCAATCCAACTTCAAGGAATCTTCATATTCACTAAAAGTAACAAATAATTCTTTTTTCAGGTTAATTATCGTGAGCGTATCTACATAGGTATAGGCGCTTGTCTTATTACTTATAATATTTTGTTTCAATTGCAGTCGGGGAACCTCCATTTTACACGACTGCCAAAAGGAGAGTATATGTGTTCAGTCCCTATGTATGTTTCATATTTTCTTTAAACGCGCAGATCTTCGCGACCACTTAACCGTTTGTAATAGTGTAAGGTATCATTAGAATCCTCGTGACGTCGCGGGTAACATAGGATATGTGACGTCACGTTAAAAACAATATGGCGGCATATAAAATCAATAATGTCTGACAAATAAATAAAATAATTAAAAAATTAAAAAAACACGACTGCGGTTTTAAGCGAACTGTAAAGTAACAAATAATTCCTTCTTCAGGTTAATCCTTGTGAGCGTGTCTACATAATATAGGTGCTCGTCTTATTACTCACTATATTTTGTTTCGGTTGCAGTCGGGGAACCTCCATATATTTATATTTTCCGTAATGAAAGGTTCCCCGACTGCAACCAAAACAAAATATAGTGAGTAATAAGACGAGCACCTATATTATGTAGACACGCTCACAAGGATTAACCTGAAGAAGGAATTATTTGTTACTTTACAGTTCGCTTAAAACCGCAGTCGTGTTTTTTTAATTTTTTATTAATGTTTCGGTTACTTTAGGTTTTACTCGATACGTAAAGCATGCACTCACTCAAATAAATAAGTGCAAGCTCGATATAATACTATATAATACGTAACATACGTATCGAGTAAAACCTAACGTAACCGATACTTGCAAACTTGGTACCTACGGCTGCAGCGGCCCTACCGCGAAAATTTGTCTCTCACTCTAATGACGCCTTCGTTTGAGTAACAGAGAAAAATCCTCGAAATTTACGAATTTCGATTTTCGCGGTAGTTAGGCCACGCCTCTTTTGTCATGGCCTTAGAGTGCATGTTTAGATATTTTTGAGCACCATAGCTGCTTCCATGCATCTAACGGCGACTGTACTACACGTATTGAGTAGTACCTACTTGTAATCAAACTCTAGATTGATATTGTCCAGGTGCAGGTGCGTCATATTTTTTTATTATTTTAATAGTTTTAAGGCGCACTTTCATAGCCTGGTTGTGTATGTAGTGTAAGTATTGCGTACTATGTGGTTTATTATACGTAAATACGTAATAAATAGTTACCGTGTCCCAAGTGACGCTGTCTGCAATAGATAGTACGCCAACCACCTACACTGCAGGACATTTTATGTATACAAATGTTTTATTTTGCGTAAAACCGAAAAGTGCAAGGTTAAAAACTGCATGATCAGATATTGAACCTGGTCGAGTGGCATCGATTGGAAATTTTGAAAGACGATTGCTACATCGTGACGCTACAGAAAACATTATTGGGTTGCCATTTTGCCAAAAAGGTTCGATGGTTTCCAAAAATATCTACATTGATTTGACGATTTTGATATTTACCTATGCCACGCACTGTATGAATATTAGTATATTTTTAAATTCAAATATTATTAGCACTGATCGGACAAATTGGCGTCACCTTTCGCAATGATATAAACATGTTGCTGTTGTTGTTGTAGTCTGGTGATTTTTTCCGCAACTCCACATCAACCGTGCCTATTTTGCATGGTCTCAACGCTGGCCCAGTACTTGTTGGGGACTTCACATACACCCTTGAATTTCTTCGCAGGTGTACACAGCTTTCCTCACGATGTTTTCATTACCGCAAAGCACTTGTGAATATCAAATAATATAGACATGACTACAAAGTTGATTAAATAATAATTCACACAAAATGAATGATTAAATGATTAATCAAATAATCGTTTTCTGAAAATTTCATATTTGATACCGGTAACTATGAAAATTCGTGTAAAAGTGACCTTAAGGAATCGAAATTAAATTAGAGGAAATGATTTGTTTGATCAATAATTTAATCAACTTTCGGGTCATGTTTATATTATTTTTCTACTCCTGACCGTTTTTTTTGCTAGTTACATAGCTACGCACACTATTGTAAAGATAAACATAATTACATCTGTCAAAAGTCTATAGTCTATTTCTCAAAAACGCACTCTCAGCCGGTATCGTAATATCGCAGCGTAGTTCGGAAAGAGAAGGCACGCGAGATATATGGACGTCTCTCGCTGCCAGACGTCGTCACTTTCCGAACAGACTCAAAAACGTACTGCGTGGTACCACAGACTGCCACATCACACCTATGATAAACGCCATATTGAATTTGTTCCGATCTTCGAATGTATACACTGTTACCAACATTAGTACCAGATTATTTATTACAATAATTATAATTATTAACTTAATATGTAGAAAATAGAATAAGGTTTTGTTTTTTAAATTATTAATGTGATTTAATATATTTTTGTACCAATAACAAATATCATATTATGAAACATTATTATTACCTCAGGCAACTAAGCGCGGTTTTAAAAGCAAACTTATGCATAGACAATGACAGCTGCATTAAAAAAAACCTTCCCGCTTTCCGCTAGCACTTGAAAGTCCTACCGCGAACTTCGAAATTGAGTTTCGAAATTATTTGTCTCTGTCACTTCAACAAAATTATTATTTGAGTGACAGAAACGGATGCTCGACTTTTGCGAATTTCGAAGTTCGTGGACGGCCCCTAGATCTGTATAGGTTTGATTTGACTGATTTGAGTCGATTCGCATTGTTTGTGCAAATGGGCAGTGCCTATAAAATGTGATTTGTTTCATTATTAATTTCTAATGTTCTGCCTGCTCCTTTTGGGAGTGCAGGTATGTATGAGCTATCAATATTATTTTAGTTTGTTTTTATAGGTACATACTAGGTGTTTATTTGTGACAACTGGAATAGATGTGTGGCGCTCAGTAATATATGATATTTTAATAGTTCTGTGTAATGCTATGCCACTTAGTCGTAGAAAAAGTATAGTATGCAACGTTGTATTATTAGTTCAAAAAATGCTCGCGACGTCTTCAATTGCGATACTCGCCCTTCGGGCTCGTATCGCAACTCACGTCGCTTGCATTTTTTGACCCTTATAATACCACTATTGCATAAAATACTATTATTGCGTAGGTCCCCATTTAGTCCCATCTCCCATTTGTCCGATCTCTGATTATTAGACATGCGTCGCCGGCGGCGAGCACGGCGGCGGCGCCTATTACCTAGTTACTTGCAATTGTAAGGCTGAGAACGCTCGTACACCTGGAATAAATAAATAAATATCTTGGGACATCTTACACAAATCGACTTAGTCCCACGGTAAGCTCAATTAAGGCTTGTGATATGGGTACCAAGCGACGAATTATATAATAGATAGATACATATAGATACTTACATACATAGACAGCCATGACCAAGGAACAAATATTTGTGATAAATAAATACACAAATAATGCCCCCGCCGGGATTCGAACCCGGAACCTTCAGCTACGTAGGCAGAGTTACTACCAACTGGGCTATATGAGAGGTGAATATCAATAATCTCATTCCTTAGCATAGCCCCGTCCCTATAACTTACGTAAGAACTTATAGGTGTACGGCTGGCCTGAAAACAATTATAATATTTCGATTTGTACGAGTATACCTACAAACGAACAGCCACCTGAACGAAAGCCAATTTTTCTTTCTGATATCGATTTACAAAAATACCAAAACCAACAAAAAATACCCCTTATTCATAAACGTCGCCTAACCTAGCAATACAATTACCTAATCCTATCGTTTGTCTCTTTCCGTTCAACCGATACTTATCGGTTACCTAGGGAAAGCGACGTTTATCAATAAGGTTTTTAGTCTGTATTCGTATCGCTCCTATCCTCTATTTATTTCAAACTTAAGTAAAATGGGTCTTAATCGCGTAAACTTACGTTTAACATTATCCTAACGTTTCGGGCATGACGTTACACACCTGCCTGCGACCACAGGTGTAACGTCATGCCCGAAACGTCGGGAAAATATTAAGCATAAGTTTACTTACGCGATGAAGACCCGTTTGTTGTTAAAATATGAGTGATAATCGAGAAATTCTAAAACAATATTTTAAAGTAAAATGCTCGACCATTTTTTTTGGAGCTCAGTGTAAATATCGCCATGAACGTGTGCGCTCGATCCTAGATAATTCTGTTTTTAATTAAAGTTCAGTTACCGTAAAAAAAGTACCGGATGCAAATTAAGGCTTCCTCCTTTAAATAAGGAAAGTGGGTTCGCCCCAACTAAATACCTATCCTATCCCAGTCGAGATCCTAATTTAGTTCTGTGATTGGATAATCCTTAAACTTAGTTCTCGAGAATGGAGAACATTTTTATTTTTAATTCGTTTTCGTTTTTGTAATAAATACTGGTACACCGAAGCAGTATTTGGAACGCTTTTTTAATTATTTTTTTAACAATGTGAGGTAAATCATAGGGCTCTGTTAAAATTATTCATGTATATGTTGAACGTGGGCGTCATCATCATCATCAGCCTATGATAGTCCACTGCTGGACGTAGGCCTCTCCATTATTTATGCGTATAAACGCATTGGGAGGTAAATGCCCATAATCACCACGCTGGGCAAGCGGATTGGTGATCGCAGTAATGTGTCCACTATGATGACGCTGCTGCCCATCATCAATCTTTTGTCAAATAATGGTCAGTGACACTTCAATCCCTTAGTCGACGACACCCGCAGGAGGAGTTGGGGTGGTGACAAATGTATTCTTACTGCCGTCACCACACGGCTAAGGTTAAAGTGGTACAATGAAAACTAGAAAAATACTTTTTTATTGATCACTATTAATAGGTAGGTAGGTAGGGTGTGATGTGAAGTATTAATTAGTATAAAGTAAAAAATATTCATATGATTAAATTACATTCCACTACAAGCTTTTTCACACTACAATCAATGAAAAAATGCATGTAAAGTAACTAACTTTAAAATATGAAAACGATTTGCTAAATAAATTGTAAGTATGGTGTACCGACCTATTTGGTGACTTAGACTCCTAATAAGTATTTGACTCTGACTGTCTCTATATATTCTTAAGAACAAATGTAAAAAGCGGTGTGGTGTTGTTGGATAATGGTGCAGCGAGCATTAAAAATCGGGCGAGATTATCAACTGACCATAAAAGTAAATACCAACGTATGTTTCAATACTGGACACCATCAATCGCTTCAAGCGGTCCTCTGCTTCCAAAATCTAGTCGAAATTGGGTAAGCTTGAAATTATTTGAGTCAGCAAAGTACCAATAAGCACCCATGGGCAATTTTTACGAAACTGTACCTCTTATTATATAATCTTCGATAAAATTATTAAATTGAAGAGGGGTTAATATTTTGCGTACTGCAAAATAATCACAAAATGTGAGGCCCTTATAAAAGAGATAATTTATATATGTGCCATCTCTCTTTAAGAAATATAAGAGTTAAATACAAAAACTCGAATAGGCGGCATGAAGGTCATTTTTCAAAGAAAATGCATTTTCATTGCAAGAGTTTGGTAAATGCTAGATTGATTATGGGTATAGTGTTTTATTAAGAACTTAGAAAGAAATTTAGTTATAAATTTATTTCAAAAAGTTAATCAATCAGGGTACAATATCATAAGGAGAAATACCAAGTTATAGCCAAAATTATGAGGCTGATATTTACCTAGCAAAGTACGCTAAATCTTTAGATAACTGAAATGCTTTAAATATTTCCATATACAAATCAATGCAGAGTTTTATTGAGACGGGTTAAGGCTAAGATTCAAGTTTATACTCGTACTAGGGTTAGATAACCTAATATGACATCACATGGCAGATAAGGTAATGCGTGCCGGATGAAATTCCTTATATGACATAATGCTTAAAATAATATATGTTAAAGGGGAGTTTATCAAATTTATCAATTGCTGCGGTAAAATATAGAATGTTTCTGATATAAATAACACCAAGATTTGTAACATTGTTTTGTTTTTAAACTTTTAGTTATATCATTTTTTAACTAGGACACTTAATCCGCCCAACCTTGTATATTGTAGTTACGAAACGATGTAGATCTGTACTAGTTAAACAAAACAAATCTTCTAGAAACTAAGGTAAAGGTCATTGGGCATTTTGGCAGCCATTGAGAGTCAAGGCGAGGCTTTGGCAGTCAGCCTAGATATAGCGAAGGCGTTCGATCGGGTCTGGGTAGGGGCCTTTTGTCGAAGTTGCCATCTTATGGACTGCCCGAGGGATTATGCAGATGGATTGCTAGCTTTTTGTCCGGCAGACGCATTCGTGCCGTAGTAGACGGTAGCTGCTCTGATAGCATGGACATAAACGCTGGCGTCCCGCAAGGCTCTGTGCTATCCCCAACGCTGTTCCTTCTGCATATCAATGACATGTTGTCTATCGGCGACCTCCATTGCTATGCGGATGACAGTACTGGGGATACTTTTTACACAGGCCGTGCTAATATCCCTCGCTCTGTGGTACTGGAAAGTCGCGGAAAACTTGTGTCTGACATCGAGAACACTTTATCTAGAGTCTCGTTATGCGGTCGGGATAACCTAGTCAGGTTCAACCCCACAAAGACACAAGTTTGCACGTTTACCGTTAAAAAACCCCATTTACTGTGGCTTCAGAGTTCTAAGACACAGCTCTTACCATGTCAGGGAGTATTGGGATCCTCGGAGTCGACATTTCCAACGACGTCGAATTCCGATGTCACCTTGAGGGAAAAGCTACGCTGGCATCCAAAAAGCTCGGTGTGCTCAATAAAGCGTGGGGATACTTTACTCCGGGGCAAAGACTTCTGTTATATAAGTCGCAAGTCAGACCCCATATGGAGTATTGCTGTCACTTCTGGGCAGGAGCACCTGTATACCAGCTTGCACCCTTTGACTCGGTTCAGAGACGAGCTGTCCGAATAGTCGACGATCCCAGACTCACAGGCGGTATTGCACCCTTAAGTCTAAGGAGAGACTTCGCCTCCTTATGTGTGTTCTATCGTCTGTACAATGGGTTGTGCTCTGAAGAACTGTTAGACATGATGCCAACGTCCACTTTTCATCATCGCACCGCTCGCCACCGACTGGGCGCTCATCCTCACACCTTGCAACCTAAATGGTCGCGCACCGTGCGGTTTCAGAGGAACTTCCTCCCGCGGATGGTCCGTCTGTGGAATGAGTTCCCTACCGAGGTTTTCCCGTTGGACTACAGTATGGGGTTCTTCAAAAGCGGAGTGTACAAGTTCTTATTGGGTCGGCAACGCGCATGTGATACCCCTGGGGTTGCAGGCGCCCATAGGCTACGGTGACTGCTTTCCACCAGGCGGGCCGTATGCTTGTTTGCCACCAACGTGGTTTAAAAAAAAAAAAGTTCGGGCATATGACCCACTGCGTACACAAACGAAATAGGGCTAGGAATGTAGGTAAATGTAAGTGCTACTGAGTGGTATGTGTCGTATTCTTGTAAGGCATGGGAGAATTGAGGAAAAAAATAAAAACGATTGTATAAGCCTAATACTACTTATTATCGTGTTTTAGTGTAGGTACATGAACGACACTTTTGCACAATGCTGACAGTCATAACCCTATTAGCGTTATTTCGGCACCAGCCACAGTTCTAGCGAGCCTGGGGTCCGCTTGGTAACCTAGGTAATCTTAATATTTAACATAGCACTATTTTTTGTGGAAACGATTGCCATTTGGCCTTCCAACCCAGAGGGAGAAACTAAGCCTTATTGAGATTAGAGACCGGTTTTCTCACGATGTTTTCCTTCACCGAAAAGCTAGTTCTGAATATCAAATGACATTTCATACATATGTTCCGAAAGACTCATTGGTTCGAGCTGGGGTTTGAAGTGTTTGAACCCAGAATCTTCCAGATTGAAAGACCAACATCTGCTACCCACTACGACCAGTAGGTCACAACCGTTTACGCAATATACAATGCTGAAAGTAAATACATTAAAAACACTATTTCGGATACAAAAAGTCGAATAACTTTTTTACCCGGTTGATATTTACATACGGAAAAATTACCTATTTAGAAACGTGAGATTTAAATCTTTATTTTAAAGCTAGTTTGGTCTCTGTACGCGAAAAATCATAAACCGGGTCAAAAACGCCTTTACAAAAAAATATTCCTTATACGATATTACTGAACTGAAGAGCTATGATGGTATAAGATACAATAAACATAAGAAAATCTGGAACAAGTGCCATTTTTATGTTTATATCACCAAATGCTTTTAATTTAAAAGGTTGTCTTGAAATAATTTGTAAAAGCTGCTTTGCCATTTGATGCTCCGTTTCTAAAACAAGGAAAAATAATCAGTTACGAAGTTCTGCAGTGCTGTCATAACCTTAGAAGTACAGATAAGGATTCACACGAAATGCTTTAGAAACGAGTGGTGTGTGGTAAATACTATATATCTATATATCTATATATATATATATATATATATATATATATATATATATATATATATATACATATATATATATATATATATACACATATACATATATCATTTATTTATTCAGACAACAATAGTACATTACTACCGAGGCCGGGAAGTGACTGGTTGCCGGCCGAATATATGTAGACGGCCGAGCGAAGCGAGGCCGGATAGTATTCGGACGGCAACCCGTCACTTCATGGCCGAGGTATGTATAATGCTTTTCTCAAACATGCAATGAAATGAAACAAAAAATGTACCTTCTTTCTAAGAAATTACAAGTCAACTAGGTACATAACTAAGTCTTTGAAACACAACAAAAGTCAAATACGACACCGACACCTCATTTTTTTTTTAAGATTGACCTGTTTGAAAGTTGCTAATTTTTACATTTTAAAAGCGGTATTAGACGACGCCGTCGGTTGGGTCCAATTAATTGCATGCAGTGATCGGGCCGACGGATCGCGCCGTATAATACTGCTTTTTAAATATTATTTTGAGTAGTTATTGTACATTTATTTTAAATTATATAATTTAAATACCTAATTATAACTGCAAAAATTTGCCTACCATTTTTTTTATACTAATATTACTTGCAGATAATTATTGGCTGAAAGCCAAGATGCCAGGTCACAACCCTTTGTCAAATGAAAATTAAAAAAGAGGCACTTGCCGGCCTAGGCCGGCAACGAGATACTTCCCGGCCACTTTTTAAGCACGTAACTACAACATTTCATTGCATGTTTGAGAAAAGATCCATTATATGTTAGTTACCTTAATTACTATTACTTAAAAAACTATGTTAGTAAACATACACAGCAACGGACATGGTATTTTTAATTAAGTGTTGCATTATTGAGCACTCACTCCTTAAGGCTACAGTCCTTAGGAGGCTGTTGGAACTGCCCCGTATTCTGCTTAAAAGCGACGACATATTTTTCCGCAGAACGGCACCAAAACTGTCCACTCGCGCTGTTCGCAAGGTCATGCATCTAATAGGGAATCAAGACCTCAGGTTTGAGGAACACGATGCAAGACTACAATGGAACTAGCATATATATATTTCAGTTAACATTTGGCGCTTACGTTACTTGTTAAGACGAAATGAGAGCTTCCTTTTTTCGAAAACGTATTCGCCTATTTTACCATGAATATAAATATTTCAGCATTGTTTTAACAATTAACTTACAATTAAATCAAATTTTACCCATGTCAGCTTTTATGATATTGTTTTAATTATAGAAAACTACGAATATAAGTAGATATAACAAAAGTAATGCGTATAGATATTACCAAACGAAGTTGCCGTTGTCCCTTTCTTAAGTGAATCGGATTAAGGCCGTGCAAAATGTATACCAAATACCTATTTTTTATACCAATCATTAGTAGAATCTAAGAAATGTAAACAAACCTAAAAACTTGCATTATTCTACAATCACGCGCTTTTAGAACACAATCTTGGCTTTATTACGAACTTAAAATGTAAATATTGAGTATACATGCATTTATAGTTTTAAAAATAAATACTTATTAGTACAAATGTAAAAATATATCTGCGAACGTGGTTCATGATAATAATACGTGTTAAAGGCGTGAAATGCTATGGAAAGTCAGTCGTATTTGTATATAGGTATATTTTTAGATTCTACTATTTGTATTAACCCTTACAGCCTTAAATCGATGGATGGCGAGTGACATTTGATGCAGTATAATAATGAAGAATTGAATAGACTTCCAATGAAACGCCTGAGTGGTGAGCGTCCAGTAGCTCGTCTCGCGGGGGTTAGAAAGGTGCTAGTCTCGGGCTAGTCGTATACGTCGTTGCCGTCACGTTCTAACAAGTATGCAAGTGCAAGTGACGCCTAGCACGACACGCGAAACGGGAAGGGACCATCATAAGCCACCAGTTTGCAAGCTATGCGCTCGACACTCGCCACTCAGGCCTTACACTAAGTAAATTTTAGAACATTTAGGGATTCTTCAACAATAATAGTACATTTCGATGCTAGTTCGGAAAGTATGTCATTACTTCATTCAGAATGACGTTTCCGCGCGTGCATCGAACGACGTTTTTCAATACAGTTGCGAAAAATTTCAAGATGATAAACAAAATAGCTAGGTAGTTATGAGATGAAACTTCGACAATGAATATTTTTGACGGACAAAAGGTGTTTCTTTAGCTCTAAAACTTGCATTCATAATTTAATTGCTGATAGATTTTGCTATTCAGCCAACTCAAACGTTTTTATTTGAAAATATATAATTTATAAGTAAGAAACAAAGTTAAATCTATAAAATCTTCACTTTTAATAACCTTCATAACACCATGGTCGACTATATGTGTATATAAATATTTAAATTGTATAAAAACAAAAACTAAATGTTGCTTTTAGATACTTAATAAATTGCTTGCAGTTAAGAAAAACGCCTCTATAGTTTATAACGTATTTCAATACACGTAAAAAAAAAACTACCAAAACTACCAAAGATGGCGAAATGTAACACTGTCCCATGTCATTACCATTGTGACGTTTCAGAAATAACCAACCATCGGCACACAGCTATGTTAATAAATTAATACAACTCGTTATTGTGTAAATCGTGATAAAGGTCATCCTAAATTTAACCTCGCGAGGCCCTATGTCATATATATATTACATAACATTTTGACTTTATAGATATAGAGTCAAAGTTAAAATTTGGTTGAAGTAAGCGACGTCACTAGGCCTCAGGAGGTGAAGATTGTTTTAATGTATTAAATAAGCACGTTTCACTTCTCGGTTTGGTACTGTCGACAAAGCTACTAGCTTTTGCCGTTGTCTCCGTCCGCGTTTAGATTATTCTTAAAGCTGTGAATTACCAGACATAAATTCTTAGGATATCGCATGACTTCCGACATCATCATTATCAGCCTATACTTGTACACTGCAGGACATAGGCTTCTCCCTTTACACCATCTAGCCTTCCATAGGGAAGTCCCATCTAGGTTTATGTGTTGCACATGGATATTTTTATGATATACTAAACTTAAAAACTGAATTCCAATATACGTGAAAAAAATACCAAAGATGGCGAAATATCACAGTGACACGTGTGGTATCGTCATTGTAACATTTGTAACGTTTCAGAAAAAAAACCTTTTGGTAACCTAATCAGTTTTCCTAAAAATTTTATCACACATTACGAGACTATTAATAGGTACCAAATGTTGTTAAATCCTGAGTTATTGCCATTGAGATATAAACTTTCTTCCAATAAAACAATTAAATTAAATATCTTTTTTTGCGACAAGTATTTAAATAAGATTTTTTAATTAAGAAGTAGATTTAAATGTTGTCTTATAGAAGTAGATTTAAATATAGATAAAATAAGCAGCTGCCTATAATACTCGTATTTACAGAAGTTAAAATTTACGGAACCACCTAATGTTTCAATTTAATGGCAATAATTTTTGACAAGTATTGGAATCTATTTAGATTTTCAGGTATAGTTCGGTTCGAGACCGATCCGTTCTCATAAATATTTTTCAATATTCAATATTGAAAAAATATATATGTTGAATGATGATGAAGAAGTAAGAATAAAATATGAAATATCAATATTTTAAATCGTTTTGCACTAGCAGTAGGTTTTTAGTTTTATTATGTCTTGGTAAAGCGATATTGCTTAAAACTTTTTAGTATGCAGTCGTGAAATTGAACACAACTTAATTTAAAAAGATTGGAATAGTAAAAAGCACTAGTTCGCAAAAACTAACTTTGCGCATGCAAACAGCCAAGAAAAACACCTTTTTTGAGCAACTGTATTGAAAAATACTTATCCGAACTAGTGCGCTAAAACGAACTTTGCGCACGCTACGCGCGTGGTAATTTCTCTTTTTAACGCACTTGTTACGAAAAAAAATCATCACTTTCCCGCACTAGTTAGGAAATGTACTATTATCTTAATAATACTATTCGTAATACCTGTATGCGTTACAAGTATGTTTAAGTAGCGGATGAGAGCATTGACACTGTTGTGAATGCTCTGCCCAGCTCGAGCCGTTGTGCATATAATGTAAATGGCACATATTACCATCCCGAAATATGGAAGGAATGTGATAACATTGTAGTTGTCCTGTAAACCAAAAAAACATTAAAAAGTCACTTTTTAATAAAAATCATCACCGTAAATACTTACACTGAGTCTCGATGCAACTAATGAAAACAATACTGTTATATAACGCAACGCAGAAGTAAAAAATGAGACGGCCATCTGGAATGCATTTTAAATAGCGTTAATAAAAACTATAAACAAAATATCTACACGTATCAAGCGACAGTTGATAATTAGATTACCTGCTTTCCATACATTTTATTGCATAATGTTATACATTTTTTAATATTGGTATAATTTTGTCGACATTTTTCTAAATATATTTCTCGAATGATATCGTCATTATCTTTGTCAAAACAAATAATTTTCACCGATCTCACAATGCATTGTATTTGTTCAGATATAATATTAAATGTATAGTAAAGAGCGTTATATTCGACATGTATGCGTATTGTACAAAGTACTGAGCCATAAATTAAAAGTGGATTCTTCGGTTTACCTTGCTCAAATGTCGTACTGTTAACATCAAGCAGTTCAGCAGTCAAAGCGATCAAGCCAAGAAATATGTAAATTCCTAATCGAGCTACACTTATAATAAAATATGATCTCAATCTGAGCGAATACGTCACATCATTTTGAAAATCTACCAACACATCATTAGCATTTAAACATCAAAGGAATTTAACATAAGTTTTAGAATAGTAACAGGATAATAAGATTGAAACAATGGAATACATTTGAGACAAACATCGTACAGCATGTTTGAAACTGTTTATCCTTGTTGAAATTATTAAGTAAACAATTATATAAATGCATATGAATAAATTGTAAAAAATCCAAGCTAAACCCAATGTTTTCCCTAGCGTGCTTAATGAATTAAAATTTCTGTAGATACCGAAAATATTTTCCGTTAGTAAATGAATTTTTAAATATTTTTTTGAACACATATTTAAATCTAACAGACGATGCGATACCGTGATGCTAACTCGTCGTTCTGTGGACAGTAATAAGAATACAAAGACGAAAAGTGCTGTAAACATAATATATTTTAATAATTCATGACAGCTCTTTCATTAATGTAAGTAAAACATAATCACATTGAGTAGGAATTTTATTTAATGGTAGGTACTTCCGTATGACAATACTAATCAGGTGGCTTATGGTGGTCCGTTTTATCTACTTATCGTGCTACGCGTCACTTTCGCATTAGACGCGTTACCATCATAACTATCATAAGCAAGTGGTGTTACAATGATGAGTAAGTATGTTTGAATTATGCATTCTGTATAAGCGGTTTACATTTTTATATAACTGAATATTTCGCAATTGCTTACAAAATTTTTGTTTATTAACAATAGTAACAATTCGTAATATTTTTTTGTATTTTTTTCGAGCAGCACTATAATGTAATGCTTTTTTTACATAAACAAGAATTGAATGCATACCTACTTCAGTTGAGGTAGACCTGTACAATCGCCCTCAGATATATCCGAGCGGCTAGGGCCTTCACAAACATCTGAACAGTAGGCGTACCATGATTTTTAATGTTTCGGTTACTTTAGGTTTTACTCGATACGTAAAGCATGCACTCACTCAAATAAATAAGTGCAAGCTCGATATACCTAATACTATATAATACGTAACATACGTATCGAGTAAAATCTAACGTAACCGATACTTGCAAACTTGGTACCTACGGCTGCAGCGGCCCTACCGCGAAAATTTGTCTCTCACTCTAATGACGCCTTCGTTTGAGTAACAGAGAAAAATCCTCGAAATTTACGAATTTCGATTTTCGCGGTAGTTAGGCCACGCCTCTTTTATCATGGCCTTAGAGTGCATGTTTAGATATTTTTGAGCACCATAGCTGCTTCCATGCATCTAACGGCGACTGTACTACACGTATTGAGTAGTACCTACTTGTAATCAAACCCTAGATTGATATTGTCCAGGTGCAGGTGCGTCATATTTTTTTTATTATTTTAATAGTTTTAAGGCGCACTTTCATAGCCTGGTTGTGTATGTAGTGTAAGTATTGCGTACTATCGTGGTTTATTATACGTAAATACGTAACAAATAGTTACCGTGTCCCAAGTGACGCTGTCTGCGATAGATAGTACGCCAACCACCTACACTGCAGGACATTTTATGTATACAAATGTTTTATTTTGCGTAAAACTGAAAAGTGTAAGGTTAAAAACTGCATGATCAGATATTGAACCTGGTCGAGTGGCATCGATTGGAAATTTTGATAATCGATAGCTACATCGTGACGATACAGAAAACATTATTGAGTGCCATATTGCCCAAAAGGTTCGATGGTTTCCAAAAATATCTAAGTAGGTACATTGATTTGACGATTTTGATATTTACCTATGCCACGCACTGTAGGAATATTAGTATATTTTTAAATTAAAATATTATTAGCACTGACCGGACAAATTGGCGTCACCTTTCGCAATGATATAGACATGTTGCTGTTGTTGTTGAATTCTGGTGATTTTTTCCGCAACTCGACATCAACCGTGCCTATTTTGCATGGTCTCACGCTGGCCCAGTACTTGTTGGGGACTTCACTTACACCCTTGAATTTCTTCGCAGGTGTACTGTACACAGCTTTCCTCACGATGTTTTCATTACCGTAAAGCACTTTGTGAATATCAAATAATATAGACATGACTACAAAGTTGATTAAATAATAATTCACACAAAATGATTGATTAAAAATGATTAATCAAATAATCGTTTTCTGAAAATTTCATATTTGATACCGGTAACTATGAAACCAATAAAAGTAACCCCTTATTCATAAACGTAGCCTAACCTAGCAATACAATTACCTAATCATATCGTTTGTCTCTTTCCGTTCAACCGATACTTATCGGCTACCTAGAGTAAGAGACGTTTATGAATAAGTTTCGGGCATGACGTCAGGAAAATATTAAGCATAAGTTTACGCGATGAAGACCCGTTTGTCGTTAAAATATGAGTGATAATCGAGAAATATTAAAACAATAGTTTAAAGTAAAATGCTCGACCATTTTTTTGGAGCTCAGTGTAAATATCGCCATGAACGTGTGCGCTCGATCCTAGATAATTCTGTTTTTAATTAAAGTTCAGTTACCGTAAAAAAAGTACCGGATGCAAATGAAGGCTTCCTCCTTTAAATAAGGAAAGTGGGTTCGCCCCAACTAAATACCTATCCTGTCCCAGTCGAGATCCTAATTTAGTTTTGTGATTGGATAATCCTTAAACTTAGTTCTCGAGAACGGAGAACACTTTTATTTTTAATTCGTTTTCGATTTTAGTAATAAAAACTGGTACACCAAAGCAGTTTTTGGAACGCTTTCTTAATTATTTTTTTAACGATGTGAGATAAAGCATTGAGCTTTGTTAAAAATGTTCATGTAGGTATATGTTGAACGTGGGCGTGCAATAAGCAATTGATCACTATTAAAATAGGTAAGTACACAAGTATTAATTAGTTTAAAGTAAAAAATATTTATATGTACTACAAAACAAATTATATTAATCTTTCTTTTAAATTCACTTCGCCGGCTTCATCAGGTAAGTACAAAATCCTCCACATGCTTTTTCACACTACAATCAATAAAAAAATGCGTATAAAGTATAAAATATGAAAAACGATTTTCTATATAAATTATATGCTGTACCGACCTATTTGGTGACTTTGACTAAGTTTTGACTCTGGCTGTACGAACGAAGCAAAGCAAGTACACAGTCGAATATAATACATTCAGCGTAACGCGCAATCAAAACTTGCCGATATAGCGTCTACGGCTGCGGCTGCGGTGTCTGGTTTTCCGCATGGTGCAGAAATAATCAACCGCAAAGTCTAGCTGTCTAGTGTCTAGGGCGTGCGCGTAAGTACCTGTTAAATATTAAAATGCGACATTTAACAGGTATTCAAAGTGAAGTATAGATATTATCTTTAAAAAATACATATTTAATTAAAGGCCTTTACATTTTGTGTTACGAAGTAAAACTTTGTGTAACTTTTGGCACTGAAAAAGGGCGACAACTTATTTTTTTTAAGATCGATCTCTATGATCATATCTTTGGAATTTCCTTCTTTTAAAATGTTGGACTGCCTAGAAACTGTCAACTAAAGAGGGATTACCCAGACCGTTTTAAATATTCTTCAATATTATTATTGTTATTCGAGATTAATACATTATTCTTTATAAATATTGGTATGATTTTGTTTTAATTGTGAAAGTTATATATACTATTTAGTGGCACATGGCGACCGGATTTAAGGATATCAACTATTCATATAATTCACTAATATCCATTTTTATGAAATTTACGTCAGTGACCATAGTTAGTAAAACATTTACTGCCTAAAATTAAGACTGTTACAGTCTTAAGTTCCCTTCGTTCCAACAAACACACATGTTACTTTATATGCATGTTACTTTATATGTATGTTACATCACACAATCAAAACTTGCGGCGCGCCGGCAATGGCGAATTTTCCGTCCCGCCAATCAGCGCCGGCAAACACAGCTGTAATCAGACTCTGCTTAATCCTGCTGATACTTTTAACTTTGACATGCACGTTGCTGGAGTGTATCATTTGTACTGACGAGAACAAGGATAGAATCATACGTATTATATGACTGTTATTATACATTTATCCTCATAAATGTGTTTCATAAATGTCTCAAAATAATTATTTCAAATTTTCAAGTAAGTAACACACTTCTTTGTTATAATCTACATCAGCAAAATGTATACTTACTACTACGAAATGGTCAAGGTTTTTAAATTCGAATGTGAGAAGAGTTAAGGATTGTTTAATAATTAACATCATAATTTTTTGTATATTGTAGTTATGAAACGATATAAGTAGATCTGTACTAGTTAATCAAAAACCCAACAGTTTATCTTTTAGAGACTAAGCTAAATTTACCAATGTTCGACATCTTAGTCCACTGACTAGACTTAGGCCTCTCTTATATAATATATATTGCCATAGATGCATTAGGAGATAAATGCTCATAATCGCCACGCTAGGCAATCGGATTGACGTTCGCAGTAGCGTTAATAGGTACTATGATGATGCTGCTGAATTTCTATTATAATGACATAAGATTGAAGAGGCCATGTTATAATATATCAGGTTACCGATATACCCTGACCCTGATCTGCCCTGATGGTCTGACGGTAGTGGTATGTCTACCGATAATATATCTTACCCACACTTAATTAAAAAAAGTCTAAAGAAATATGTCCTTTAGACAATTGAACCTTATATTCATAACGTTTTAACTCCTAAGGGCCAAAGATTCAATAAGCATTCTAAAAGTAAATTTCAATCCGGCGCCAGTCTGCGAAAATACAAACATTTTGCAACAATTCTCATTTATTCGATCTCGGGCGTCTTCGGCTATCTTCGGGAACTTTCGAAGAGTAATCAAAGGATAAAACCTTCTGTACTGCGGAGTCAAGTGGCTGCATAAAGGGGAAAATTCACTTACTCCTATAGCGACCGTTGCAAACATTCTGTGTGGCAGTTGGGATGTGGCCGAGACATTTGATGCTGTTTAAAATTGGAATTCCCTCTTTTACACGAATAAATTAATCCTACCTATAAATAGGTAAGATATCAAACTATTTCTTTGATATTTGTCATCATTGTCATCAATAAAATTTAAGTTTTCATCATGTTGATAGTAATAATAATAAATATTTGTAATTAGGTAATCATAGCTACTTAGTTTTAAATTATTGTATCCTAGAGCATTGTGAGCAATACCTACTTATTTTGTATAATAAACGCGATTCAAAGACTCGTAATACACTCGTGGTCGGTAAATAGTACGGATCATGGCTGATCTGATTTCAAAAAGAGTTTTGCAATAATTATGTACAGGATAAGTAGAACCCGTTTAAACATCAGATTATATTGTAATTTTACTGAATTAATCATACAATCGGAAAAAATAAGCGGTCGTTAAACTGACTTGTGCAGGAAAATGTTTAAAAAAACTGCCTTAAATGTATGGAAAAAGGAGCTTTTTAATCATGACTTGCTATTTTAATATCTACGTATTTACTTTCAAATTACATATTTTTTGGATTATATGAAAAAAAATAAACAGGGAAAATCCAATTGGATATTGAATTGGATTCCACTTATCCTGTAAACATTTAAAAAATATATTTAAAATCAACGTGATTACAGTATTTCTATGAAATTTTATACCCCACCCGTAGTATTCTTTGGCGAGTATATAAATCGGCTTATGTCTGAGAGAATTAGGTACAAGATTTTTTAAATGAATGTTTTAAAGTTTGCGTATAGGGAGGTTTTATAAAACCGTTTTTTTATTATTGAGTTACTCAGAAAGTCCTAAATAATGTATATATGTACCTAGTTACTTACTTGAAAGCTTATACATAAAACGGGGTATACTTTAAAAGTGTCAAAATATCAACTGCCATGTAGCAACAATGTTTTACTAACAGTTCGACGGCATCAAAGTCGCTGTCATAACTGCGACTATCGCCCTTTATATAAAGCCATAGTTGGTTCAGCGAACGAATTTGCATAGGAATGGCTGATTACAGAGTTATATCATAGCCACACCAGTGTGGACCTAGCTTTACCTGGGAAACGGAGAGCGGGAATGTGCTTTAGAGCCTCTTAAAAATAAGGTTACCGTTTTTAGTTTGGAATAAGTGGTGTTTGTAGTTTTATGGCAAAGTGGGGAGGTGGTTTCAGTAAGGGCCCTGAATTTGAAGACAATGGAAAATAATATCGTTTTTTATTTGGTAGACCTTCGGACGCCTGTTGGAGAAGAAAGTGTTAGGCTGCGGCTCCATTGAGGCGGAGAGGAGCGGAGATGTGCAAAATTGACCAATTACATTCTTCATATTCAAAATTCGAAACACTGTGATGCGTTCTCATTGGCCAATTTTGCACATCTCCGCTCCTCTCCGCCTCAATGGAGCCGCAGCCTTACAGACGTGTTGCCATCCCATAAAACTTGCTATTCCTTTTTTTAAGCACGACTTACTGTACATCTATCATGTAACCTAGGCAGATGTCTCAACGAGGAAACAGGACGGTACGTGGCTATTGTTTTGTTACGGTTGCGGTACTAGAATCCACCCTTAAAAATGTCTTGTCTGTGATTTACTATATTTTTCTTTGTGGGTATTTTTCTATTCTTTCTTATTTTAATAGAGATAGATCTATCAAATTTCCTCCATTGTCAGTCGCCCGTAGACCACGAACCCTGTAAAGTGTACGAAACGTCGGAATGAAGTTAAAGTTAATTAATATACGCGAGTTTATCCGTATTCATAGTTTTATTTCATGATATCAATTTATTGGCTTGTTTTATGTTTTCCGATACATACATTATAATCTAGAATTGCAGTGACATTAATGCTTAAATTAGCGGCCTATGTATAAATCATTTGGCTCTGGATTATACTTATAGTTTAAAGTTTGGATGTTCTAGTTATATATTATGTAGGTACCGAAAATAATAGTGTTATTTAATTGACAAAACAACGTTCCTTTTTAGGGTTCCGTGGTAAACAATTGGCACACTGATACACGTCTCTCTGTATGTCTCTCCGCAGCATAGCTCAGTGGCTGTACTAGAAATCAGCAATGTATACCTGTACCAAATTATTATTAATATGTTAAACACGCTGGCAAAGTGGTAGAATATAAAGAAAAAAAACTCGAACGAGTGCTACCGTACAAAATAATTCACCTGAATATGTTCGTCCTCTTTTTGAGGAAATAATAAAATATGGATTCGGTCAACACAAATAGTAGAGTTAAAATGCGTAAAGTCCATTCATCCTTAGTTGTCTTAACTAGTAAACAATTTCCTAACCTAAAAGTACTCGTTTTCTCTTGTAAACTGCCATATTATTTTCCTATACCAAAATACCTGAGTCCGTATTTGCGCAGTCCGTCAGTAGTAATTAGTAAATTGTTTAATTTTTAATCAAGGAAACAGCAGTTTACAACAGAAAACGTGTACTTTTAGGTAAGAAAGTTGTTTACTAGATAAGACAACTAAGGATGAATGGACCGTACATTTAGGTATTTTTTTAAATTAAATCGTTAGTTTTATACATGTAAATTTAATTACTGACTGTTTCCTAGGTTTCATTTGCGGAGAACGTATATTGTTGTAAAAAAATAGGATTGGAGTTATTCCTAAAATTATTATGAAACCGTGGCCACACAGGAAATTATTAAATTTGCAGAATATACGAGTATTATACGGATTCCTATATGTAAATAGCTGAAATACCTATTTGATTGATTTTGTCAACGGAAAATGTTGGGCATTTGTTTCATAATTTGTATATGTATAGTTATTGTGCTCACAAATGTTTATAAAATCATTGTTATAAAAACTACCTACATTTAAATCACGTAAAGATTACGGTTGTTATTATGAAAATAAAATATAAGTAGGTAGCGAATGTATCCTAGTGCATGTGCCTATGTGTTCACCGCCGCCGTGCCGTGTGTTTGAAAACATACTGGATCTAATGTTTTTTTGAATACCATCTCATTGGTTGTGTTTTAGAAAATTTCTCAAGGCTTCATGTGATGTGGTATTCAATAGACATTGCACCATTTAATTAGGTCGGTCACAACGGACGAACAGAGCAGCTGGCTTAATGTTCCATCATCATCAGCTTCTCTCATGTTACTGTTGGACGTAGACCTCTCATATTATCTAAGTATGCGTATGTCATGTACGCATTAGGAGGTAAATGGCCACAATTCACCAAGCTGGGCAAGCGGATTGGCGATAGTAGCAGTGTGTCCACTATGATGACGCCGACACTTGAATCCCTCAGGCGACTCTTACGACACACACGGGAAGAGTTGGGGTGGTGATAAATGTATTCTTACTGCTCTTCTTATTATGATGGTCCAGTTTATACTGTTTATCGTGCTACGCGTCACTTTCGCACTCTTCAGAACGTGACATCGATTTTGTGACCAAGGGTGTGCTTTGCACATTTTATCCCAATATAAAATAGCGACACTATTTTAAGCACAAATAAAAATCTAGTAAAATAATTTGATTTGTTGCACAATACCAATGGCAAATGCCTATTTCTGTCTGTTTTTCTGGAGTTTTCCATATTATAATACCTATTTCTCACTTTTGTTTCTCAACGAATTATGTTTGTATAAGATTTTTTTTCCTTTTTCCTAACCTTTTATTCGGTAAAATTGGTTGGCTAGTAAATTGGTAGGTATTTATAAGTCCAGGAACTAGATAACAGGAGACCTTACAATTACAGAGTAACTCGATAACTTCACCACATGCCAACTGAGTTTAAGTTTTCCGTGTCGTATTTAGCTTGGCGATACGAGGCGCTATCTTAATGAAGACTTGGCGGCGACCCCACGACGTGGTTGGAATGCCTAGTCCTCGAAAAATAGTCCAGGACATGGCTGATTAATTAGCTAAACTCATTTCACGGATAACTTGGAAGTTTATGTCGTTATATTTAACTTTTGCGATAAGAGATCTAATATTCATGCATATAATAATATGTAGTAATTAAAGAGTAGAAATTGGCACTAGTTAATCAAAAATGGGGGTGAGTTCATAGCCATATCAGTGTTTTTTTTTTTTTTTTTTTTTTTTTATACCACGTCGGTGGCAAACAAGCATACGGCCCGCCTGATGGAAAGCAGTCACCGTAGCCTATGGGCGCCTGCAACCTCAGGGTGTCACATGCGCGTTGCCGACCCAATAAAAATAACGTTGGCACAACAAAGTGGCTCCACCCCACCTGATCGTAAGTGAAAAGTAGAGCCCAAATCGCGGCGGCAACGAACAGGAGACAATCAGTAACCTGTTAGTTGCCACCGCCTTGCTGGCCCGCTAGATGCTGGTAAATACACCGGCTGACCCCGAAACACGGCAAACACGAAGGTAAGTCATTTCACGGGCGTTTACACCGAATGTACGGTGGTAGCCAACCAGGTGGGTACTAGTAAAAATTTATTATAATAATTAATTAATTAGTTATTAATTTATTATAATTTATTTATTAAATTTATTTATTAGTGTGAATTTAGAATAATATTAATTATATATGAGTTAGAAAAATACTGTCTGCGGAATCACTCTCGACGACGGCTCTTTCGAGAGCAAAAAATTAGTGAGTGAGATTCAAAACTCACACCCGAACTCGTGACAGCGGATGAGAGCAAACCCATCGAAGGTTGATTGTAGCTTTGAAACACATGGCATTCGGTGCTAAGCAAACTGACCATCGGACTGCTGTTAAACGAAGCGCAGTTTATTATATTATCAATGTTATTATGTTAGAGTAAGTCTGAAGTCAAATATTGACGGAGTCAGGCGGCCGATGGCTTATTACTGTTATTGGGGGCGCATACAGTTTTGCTGGACTAAATGGACAACTGGCCCGCTTTGACTGTATTTTGATAAAGAATACGTAGATACATAGACGCGACATGGGATACAAAGATATACTAATCGGTCCAGTTTTTATTTTGAACAATTACACTAGGTTTGTGGTAGCTTTTGGCTTGTGTGCCAATTTGGAAATAAAAACATACAGTAAAGTATGTAATCTTTACAAAAACACACGATTGCATAAGGTATAAGATTATATACTACCTGCTACCATTATAATGCAAAAGATAGAAAAATATTTAAATTCTATAATCTGAGAATGAGCTTTTTTTTTAAGCTCACAATTAAGTTTAATCAGTGAATGACAATCGAATAACTAGGTATATTTGAAATAATTTAAATTACCATATCAAGAAAATGATTAATTCAGTAAGTATGATAATTATTAAAAACTTACAGCTATAGAGCAGGACAAATTAAGTACCTACATTTTGTAATAATAATAATACAGAAGAAAATGAAAATTACAATATGAAGAAAACAATTTCTAAGTAGGTAAGTTGACAATTATCAAAAACATACAGCTAATAGAGCAGCACAATAATTGTTTTGTATATCGAGAATACTTTGCCCACTCTATTACAACATACTCTCTGGCCGACCCTTGGGCGTTTGGTCAACTATTTGCATTGGAAATTGATAATAATGTTACTAACAATTGGCACCCTTTGATTGTGCCTCCATAATAACGTTTGTCCGTTGTATTGAATTAGAATTTACTTTTTTAACTTCACTATGATTTTTATATAATATGTCAAGGTAACGTTATTTTTTATGAATTTTTAGGAAGATCAATTCACGGCTACAACAATAATGTATATTGTGTACCTTTCCACTATTGCCCTTTTTTAGGATTCCGTATTAAACAATGCTATGTATGTTTGTTTGTCTGTCCGCAGCCTTAGCTCAGTGACCGGTAGTCATAGATATTTGCAATTTAATATAGGTATACATATTAATCATGCTGACAAAGTGGTGAAAAAAAATGTTCGGCTACCTCCCCTACCTACTCGTCAAGTGGGGATGTGTTTTTTTTCTAAATCCTATAAGGCGGGGTGTCGTTGAAAAGGTCTTTTAAAAATAATGAGGGTTCCAATCGAAAGTTTTTATTACTAAAGTCAATATTTTCAGAGATAATCGCTCTCCCCCTTTACTAAACTGTCACGCATTGCAGTATCGCTTGACATTCACATCCTTCCATGTTTTAGGATAAGAAGCAATGTAAAATTACGCTTGTGTTTCTGAGTTAAAAATAAAGGTAATCCCCGTAACTTAGGTAGTACTTACATTGTATTTATTTTATTTTATGTTTTTGTTTTGTGTTGGATCAAGATCTCAGAAATTCTTGCAAAAGTAGTACCCGTCACTTGTATTTTAGGTATTTATAACGGATTTTCTACTTAGAATCACGAGTTTTATCGATCCTAGATATTAGAGATGTACGAGTATCAAAATATTCATACCTACATGTTTCGTTTCTTCCATTGAATGAAACAAAGTGCTCACAATTATGAATAGAAACAAATGAATAAAAAGATATTTCATGAAAAAATACCCGAAAATATTTCTCGGGAAAATATTTTACAAAAAAGGGGGGTACTACTTTTGCGACAATGTTCTACCTAGCTTGTTTACAAAACCACGTTATGTACTGCGCTGACATTAAATTAGACGTGCTTAACCCGTTAACAACAGATTAACAATACAGCTATGTCAGTGTTTTATTTATATATGTAAATTTTTCAAATTTGGTTCACCAAAAATCTCACAACTACAAAACAAAGTGGCGGGAAGTGGTTGGATGCGGAGAGCTGAGGACCGAGTATGGTGGCGTGAATTAGGGGGGTATGTAATATAACGTATACGAACTAATGCTATATAAATCATAACGTATAAATTCAGTTTGCATAAAATTATAATGCCTAACGTGTAATAAATATAACGTATAAAATGTATAATTATTAAATGAATAATTGTAAAATGTATAATGAACGTAACATATAATATCGTTTACGATAACGATTAATTAGTATAACATTGAAATAATCTAATATACAAAACAACTATCTTACACAAAATATAAGCGCCTACGATTTATTAATAATTAAACTATAGAATTATCATTATATTTAATTTGAATTGATTTATTGTTTATCCGTATATTAAGCCGTATCCGTAAAGGAAGCGATTTAGACCTGGGAACCGGTCGACGAAGCCCCGGCGCGGGGCTTCTATTTCTGCTCTAAGGGATAAAAGGTACCTAACAAACCTATCAAGGTTAGAGTAGGAGAGGTACAAGTTTGTTATTTTTTAATGCGGGGGGCTCCGCCCCCCGAGCCCCCCTTGTGGAGGGCTGCGCCCCCCGTCCCCCCTTTTTTGGTTTCACAAGGATGAGGATGCGTAAACAATTTCTTAAAGGTCTTTTATTTATCCGAGAAACTACGCTCGAAACCTAACCAATCCAAGTCGGTTTTACCCTGATTTATTACTTGGATTGGTTAGGTTTCGAGGCTAGAACGGATTGAAAAGGTAAGTAATATAACGTATACATTTTTATAGAACTTAACCTAACTTACTTTTCTGGCACTTATATTTATATCGTTATATCAGATGTTAGTACATATATGTTTTAACTTTTATACCTTTATATTGATATATGAAACGGAATTCGTTAATATGTACGTTAGACTAAACAACGGTATATATTATTAACGTTATATTATTTTTGTATTATACTATTTGGAAATAGATGTTTAATACATTATACCTAACGTTAGTATACGTTATGAACGTTTGTAAACTGTAATTATACTAAAAGTGCGTATTCATTATGATACGCACCCGAATTAGGGAAGGCCTATGTCCAGCAGTAGACGACTATGGGCTGATGATGATGATGATACACGGTGCTCGCGAGCATTCCGAAAGATTTTAATGCTGTACTAGTGACCATATGTAGAGTCTTTAATGTTATATAAAATTTCATGGATTCGGCTTGGGCATTGGCTCTGAACAATCAACCTTTTATAACCATTAGAAACAAGTTTTTCGACGTAACTCGCCATAAAACTTCCACAAATACAATGCTACCACAATGTGTTCTAATATTACCACACCTTTTGCCTGACAATAAAAAATATCGATAGGTGATATATATTCGGTTCGTGGGCCAATGTTAAAGAAATTGCTGTCTTAAAGTTATAACCTTATTATAGATAACGTAAAATATTTTTGCGAAATAAAATACAAAATTATACATGTCGACAGAGATCTTATTAATGTAAACTAAAACTTATTTTAGTTTATAATAATAAGATCTCTGTCGACATGTATAATTCTGTTTTTTGACAGTGTTTTCTGTCTGATAAGTAAGCTGTGGATGTTCGGGTCCGTAACGCATGCAACGTTGCAACGCAACATTGAGCGGGATTTGCGAGGCGCGCACGTTGTGGATGCGTCTAGTCGAGCCGTAAATTCCTAACGCTTACAGAGTTAAATACTTACACTAACCTGAGCTACAGTGATCTCGAGATCCGTAAGGATTACTCAAAATAGCAGAAGGCGCTTTAACTGGACCGTCTAGGCGTTCGATCATGGTACGCTGTTTTAGCAACGGGAATAATTCCGTAGGTGCTGTAGGGACTAAGGGAATGCTTGGTAAATGGTAACTGCCGAATCTATTCACGGAACACCGTCTAAACTACGAGTTTGCCCAAAAAGGTACGAAGTCGGCGTTTTGTGCAAATAATGTACTGACACTGACCCTGGTCAGTTTAGCAGCGCATATAAAATTAGCGCATTAGCGAAAAATACACGCTATATACGCTGCTAACTTGAGGTAATCCTCAATCGTCTGGAGTTAGTAGGGAAGACCGTAAACAATGAGTCGGGAATTTCACACTTCTTTTTTACATAGTTTATAATTTAACATTCAGTAAATCTTCATATATGATTACAACTTTGCTTCGATTGGCTGGTGGTGTAAGTAAATTGGATAGGATCAGAAAGGGCCACGTTAGTAGAAACTTCATAGTCAGAGTTATACCGCATATACTTTATGTATATATTATTAACGATCAGTAATTTTTAATAAGCATAGGTAGGAAATGTTAATAAAATAAATGCAACCCGGATGCGTGAATTCGTTTACGTACATATCTGAAAATCGATAAATTTGTTCGGCTCCTAGGCAATTCCGTTTCAAATTTCAATCACGTCACTTGTCATATCCTTCCAATAAGTAGAGATTTTATGAAATAAGATGTAGCACAGGGTGCGGAAGCTGGTTCCTGCCACTTATCAGTTGGTTTTGGCTGGAACGGGTTCCGGACCTCTGCCACTCGGACTATGGATCGTTCCCGATGCCTGCCACTAAACGGCAAATAAAATAAAAAAATATGTTAAAATAAACTCAGCCGGCAATAGCATATTTTAATTTTTAACTAAATAAAGAAATCGCAATTACGCCAATTACCCGCTCGTGATTCTGAAAGAGGTGCAAACGCCCCCTGATATCCTGTCATTTTAATGATCCAAGTATTTTAAATCTGCAACAAATCCGACAAAGCACCAAATCAGAACCTGATACATTCATCTTAGTATTTATATCAGCCGCATAAAACCTAAAGTCCTCCAACTATGAGATAATGATAACTTTGCTGTAAGTGACATGCAAAGTTACGTAGCGTCTCATGAGTGTCTTGTTCGTATTGATCTAGGGATGGGATTCGTTTGATCGGTGTGTATTTGTCTTCATGTTAAGACAACAGCGGCAGGGAGCGCGTAAGCTGCATTGGACACCAATGGATTTATCGTTTGAGGTTCAGACAAGGAAAGCTGCTTTGTCTTTGAGACAACAAACGGACGCTGGACTGTGAAAACTGTAAAGAAATTGTATTATTGTTATTTTATTTGTATTGACAGACTCAGAAAATATATTATAGCGCAAATGTCATATTAAAGTCTAAGTTTTAAATCGAATAAGTAATATCACTTCAATTCGTATGTGTAATAGAAAATAAAGTTTTACCTCAGTCTTTTAAATACCTATACGAAATACCCGCATTATTACTAATATACTATTATACCTCTATACTAGTATAATGTACATTAAATATAAAAGAAAACAAAATATAATTAAAAGAATAAATTACTGCGGTCGCTAATCCGCTTCCTCAGCATAGCGGATATGGGCATTTAGATGCCTCCTATTGCGTCCATACGCGTAGATAATAGGAGAGACCAGAATATATGGGAGTTTAAGGGTGCGGCTCCACTGAGGCGGAGAAGAGCGGAGATGTGCAAAATTGACCAATTACATTCTTCAAATTCAAAATTCGAAACACTGTCATGCGGTCTCATTGGCCAATTTTGCACATCTCCGCTCCTCTCCGCCTCAGTGGAGCCGCACCCTTACCGTTTAGTTTTTTTTTTACCAATATTGTTCAGAAGGATTAAACAGATGTATCAACATCTGTTTAATCCTTCTATTGGAAAATAGATACACTGGGACTTGCTTCAAAACTCAACACCGCTACAAGTAGTGCATCTCTTTCAATTATATTTATTAAAAACAGTCGGGATGAGATGTTTCTATACAAATTGACAAAAGCCTCTTCTCGATCCTCTTTGCCAA